>PVJA010000602.1:0-161481 GCA_004027025.1 Myocastor coypus | reverse complement strand
TTTTTTTTTTTTTTTTTGTCTTTTTGAGACAGGGTCTTGCTATGCAGTTGAGGCTGGCCTTGAGCTCACTTTTGTAGCCCAGGCTGGTCTCGAACTTGCACCAATCCTCCTGTCTCAGCCTCCCGAGTACTGGGATTACAGGCATGAGCCACCACGCCCAGCTTTTAATTCATGACATCCTTTTTTTTGTCTTTTTGAGACAGGGTCTCGCTGTACAGTTCAGGCTGGCCTTGAGCTCAGTTTTGTAGCCCAGACTGGTCTCGAACTCTCACCAATCCTCCCGCCTCAGCCTCCTGAGTGCTGGGATTACAGGCATGCGCCGCCACACCCGGCTTAATTCATGACATTCTTAATGGGTTTTTGTCAGATTTTCCTTAAGATGTTCACTTGTTTTTGGCCAGCCTTTACCCACCCTTTTCCAGGCGGTTTAACCTCAAAGGTGAGAGTTGAGATGAGGTATCTTTTGTGTCTATGATGTTGTACTTTGTTGAATGGGGCCCATTTGGGGTTAGGGTGTTTCAGAGTTATTGCTTGGTGGTGAAAGCAGGTAAGATACCACATACAGCAGCTCACACCTGCAATCCCAGCAATCAGGACTCTGCAGCAGGAAAATTTTGAGTTCGGGGGCACCTTGAGCTACATAGCAAACTCAAAGCCAATTTGAGTTGCACATAAAAATAATAGAGTGACTTCCCAACAGACCAACTGGTGGGGGGATAGCTCAGTGGTGGAAGTGACTGCCTGGTAAGCCTGGGGTCCAGAGTTCTATCCTTGCCTGTACCACAATAAAAAAAAATGAAAGTAGGCGGTATGTGGAACAGCTTATCATGGTGCTCTATTGTAAAGCAGGATATGTTGGAACATTAACAATTTTCTTGATGAGCAAGGGTCTGCTCTCCTACCTTAATTCAATTTTCTTGTGAATATGAATGTTCTTATACCAAACATAGACCAGGCATGGTGGAGCATGCCTATAACCCCAACACTTGGGAGGCTGAAGCAGGAAAATCACTGTAGGTTCAAGGCCAGCCTGAACTCTATGATGATAGCCTGTCTCAAAAAAATAATAATACTTCACATAATCTGTGCCACAGTAGGAGTCAGTGTGAAGGCGTAGTTTCTCCTAACTAGCCAATGGACTGGTTTGACCTTACAAATTATTTAATAAAATTAACTGTCAACAAGTATAGGTAAATAAATAGAACATCACAAATGAAGAGGTAAAGAAGCAGAGGCGGAGAAGTACAAGCAAGTGTGGGGTGACCCTGCATCTTTTATAACAGAGAGTGACCAGTGAAGACTTATGTCTATTTTATTAAAATCAGAAAGGTTTCTGTCTCAGTTAGTTTTCTCCTTGCTGAGACAAAATACCAGATACCCAACATTAAAGGAGTGGGTAGAGGTTGAGTCTGTAGTCGGCTGCGTGGAGGCGGGCTGCTGTGGCAGAGGGCCTTCGTGGAGGTGAAACTGTCCATGGCAGAGCAGGGCAGGCAGAAGGCAGCAACCAGCAAGCAATGGCCCTCTTTCCGCCCCTGGTGTCCTATCCAAGTACCTCCCACACACAGGGAAGGCCTTCCTGTTGTTCACGCCCGGAACTATCAGCCAGGCCAGTCAGTGGACTAATTTAGTAATCACACACCTCCCACACTCTAGATCCAGCCACCTCCAGGAAGCCCCACCTCTGACCGACTGAGGTTCTGGGGGTTCATCTAGACACAAGCTGTAGTAGTAACTATTAAGACAGCGACCCAGATTCGATCCCTGATGTGCTGTGCTGGCCCTGCCCCTGGGGCATGCTGAGCCCGTGACTGAGACTGAGCGTGGTGCCCTGCATCTGTAACCCAACACTTGGGAGGCTGAAAACAGAAGAATCACTACAAGTCCGACCTGTGTAGTGAGACCCTGTAGACCCTGTAGTAAATACATAAAAAATAAAAAATAAAAATATTAAAGACAAAGCAGGTAATAAAAGCTATAGCCAAGGTGGGAAGTGGCAGAAATGCTGTGTGGCCATGCTGAGTAGCCTCTGTTCCATAGCAGAAGGTCATAGGTACTGTGTCAAGATAATATACCAAACCGGAAGTGTAACCAGATTATTTTGTTAGCTAGTGAACACCAGAAGATGTAATACACAGCTCATGCTAAAAGTAAGTATTATAGACAGTCCTGGGTATTTTTTTCCTATTCCACCCAACTCATGAAGCAGTAGTCTCTGACAAGTAGCTTGCAAATGTTGAATCTGAAGTGCATAGGTGGACCTGCACACAGTCACGTTGGTCTCTCACACACTTTGGGTTTTTTCTTAGGCACAGTTTGTAAAGTTATGCATTGTTTTTATTGTTTGTTTTTCTTTTTTAAAAATTTTATTTATTTATTTATTTCTTGTTTCAGGACCTTTGTCTGTTTATTCACTCATTTTTATGGCCGGCTCAGCCCACCCCAAGGGCAGGGCAGGCGCAGCATGTGGTGCCAGGGATTGAACCGCGGTCCCTGAAGCCGCCCAAGCTTTCCCAAGCAGGCACTTTAGACCACTGAGCCATCCCACCGGGCCCTGTTTTGTTTTTCTTTCTTTTTTTTTTTTTTTTTTTTAATGTTTTGAGACAGGGTCTCTATGTGTAGTTCAGGCTGTCCTTAAGCTCAGTGGGTGGCCCAGGCTGGCCTGGAGCTCATGGCAATCCTGCATCAGTCAGCTGAGTGCTTCGGGGTCACAGGCATCACCACCACTCCTGGCTCCCATCATGCACCTGGCCATTTGGGGAGCGTTGGTTTGCTGAGTCATGCAGGTCTTCCAAACACTAATGTGGCTCATTGTACAACAGTGTCAGCATCCTCCTGGTTTTTCATTCTTTGGGAAAAGGTGGCATCAACCCTTACTCAGTGCTGCCATCAGCCATATGGATGCAGGCAGGGAGGGGGTTTGCACAGAGCATCCCCAGTAGGCTGGGGATGATTTTCCACCCACTGAACGTTCAGTCCTGTTTCAGAGGCATCTGCCTTATTCTCACCAAATGAAAACATCTCCAGCCGCAAATACGAGCATAAAGACCTGTGTGGCACTCTGTTCTCACCTCTGGTTTAAACATACCTCGTTCCGTGGGCCAAGAGAGAAGGCTGCTGTGGGAGTGAGGAAGGCGTGCCGTGGGAGCCACAGAGCCCTGACTTATGCCTTAGTCTGGTGGCCAGAGATGGTGCTGACATCCACCACAGCCAGGCTGCGGTGGGACCTCAGCTCCCAAAGGGACCAAAAGGTCACCTCTCCCAGCCCAGCTTTGGGACATCGTGGCTGTGACAAGTAAATGGTAGCTTTCCGCCCCCTTCACCAGCTCAGTCCACTTAGGCTCCTGGTCTGCATAGGACAGGAAGACCTAGGCCGGGCATCAGCCCAGGTTGTGTCAGCTCAGTGCAGCTCCTCAGTCAGGCACAGTGTCCTCAAGATAGAGAAGCCCATGGGCTGAGGAGATAGCTTTGTGGTCTAAGCACTTGCCTGGCAAGTGCAAGCTCCCAAATTCAATCCCCACTACCACATGTCATGCTTGCTCCAAAAGTGGATGTGATGGTGTACACCTGTAATCCCAGCCCTGGGGAGGCTGAGACAGGAGAATCTGTATGAGTCTGAGGTTCTGTACCCAATAAAATAGGTAGGTAGGTAGGTAGGTAGGTAGGTAGATAGATAGATAGATAGATAGATAGATAGATAGATAGATAGGAAATACCAGGGCCCTGAAACCTGAAAGCTGCTTTAGGGGACACTCAGAAAGCAGCTCAGTGGTAAAAAAAAAAAAAAAAAAAAAGCCAAGTTTAAGAAGAGAGAAGGGAGGAAACCCACAGGGAGTGGTCTAAGCCAGTGAGGAAAGGCGAGGTGTTAGCCCTGAGTGCGCCAGTGGCAGGTGTGAGCTCAGGGCAGGTGGGGCAGGACAAGGGGGAGCCCTGACAGAAAGGAGGGGTCGTGACCTGAGGCCCACAGCGCTGTGTTGGAAGCCTGACCAACTATGGAAGCCCATGGCCCCAACCCCCTCCAAGAGCCCCACAGCAAAGCAGGACGGGAAGAGCGAAAGTGCAGGGGCATGGCCGTCAGCAGACACATTGGACCCTTGTGTCACTGGAGCAAAAAGTCTGAATGTGGTATGTCTTAGTCACTCTTTACTCGTTGCTGGGACAAATGCCAAACACTCAAAATGAAGGAAGGAAAGGTTTATTTAGCTTACAGTTATTGGAGGTTTCAGTCTATATTTGGCTAGCCCAAGGCTGAGTGGCACAGAGCAGAGAGTGTCCAGTTCATGGCGGTGGAACAGCAACAAAATGGTGGCAGAGACAGCCAACCAAACAGGGGAGCAGAGCAACAGCTCTAGTCTGGCTCTCTTTATATTCCTATCAGGCTCTCTGCCTTAGGATATCCGCCCTAGACCACAGTGATAGTCCCAGCCCTACTCAGACCGATAATCCCATCCGTACTAAAACACAATCCCAGTGAGTCATGAGTCAAGTCTCAAATCTATAGAAGTCCCCGCCCATTGACTGCATGAGGCTTTTGGGGGACAACTAGACATAAACCATAACATGGTATGTGACCCTGGATTTACCAGCACACATTCTCCTGCTTGGAACATTGTCAGAGTTCAGAGTGTTTTGCTCATCTCCAACTTGAGTGAAGACTGATTTCAAAATAAAAATAATAGGGGCTAGGGAGATAGCTCAGTAGAATAAGCGCTTGCCTGGCAAACGCAAGGGCCTGAGTTCAATCCCCAGTTCTGCAAAAAAAAAAAAAAAAAAAAAGAATTGCAAAATAAAGATAATATCTTCCCAGCAAGGTTTTTCAGCCACAAGGGAAGTTCGACTTGGCCTCCAGAGGTGATAGGCAGCATGCTGTCATCCAGGGAAACAAGTGTGGATTGTGAAGTTGTCCAGAAACGATAACCCACAGGTCAAGGCTGTGTGATTAGTGACCAGATGCCCTGCCATGGAAAATGTGGTGAGGGTAGGCCTGGCCTCAAGGGACCCAGCAAAGCGCCTCTGGAAGCAGCCTCAGGTCTTTAGGCTTCCTGTCCTGGGTCCTGGGCTCGTAGCCAGACCAGCCCAAAGTCAGAGCTGAACCAGGACTCTGAGGTTGAGGTGATGGTGACTCCCAGTGCTGCTGGCATGGGCCACACTGAGCTCATCTTTCATTGTCTGCTTTGGTGTCACATCAATGCTGGAGCCATTCATGAAGGTCAGGCTGCTGTTCTGCTCTTGTTTGTCTCTCATTCCACACTCGTGGCCTACATGGAAACCCCGGTAGAGTGGTCTGCCTCCCTGCGTGTGGCCACCAAGAGCCTGGGAGAGCCAGTCAGCATGCAAATGTTGACAGAGAAATACAGTCCCATTTGCGTGTGCAGTCGCCATGCCAGGACCTGCATCCCCGGGGTGTACAGGGCTGGATCCAGCAGCAGGGTCGTAGCACACGCCCATTTGTAAGTTCAGTCACAAGTAGGTGATTTGGATTTTTATCACTCGTGGTTTTGTTTTGGTTGTTTTCAGGGGAGGGTTGCCTCCGTCCTAAGTTACCTAACAATATTTGGCCCTTTGACTTTGTTATTTTAAGTGCTGCCTTTCCTCCCAGGTCCTACAGGGCAGTGATGATAGGTAAACAAATCCCCTGTTTTGTTAACCTGAAGTTTTTAGCCCTAAGATCCTTTGTCCTGTGTTTATTCTCTGTAAGTTTATGACTGCGAGGCTTTGGGTGGCCCTATTTTAGAGGAAATTAATTATTCAGTGCACGTGTTTCCCACCCCTACTCCAGAGTTTACAGGCCTAGATTTTTCATAGGCCTACTTTTAACTGTAAAGTCCTAGCCCACAAATCACACCCCAGCTGTGGATGAGACTGTCCCAACCCCCACATTTTATGCCACTTTGAGGTTTAGCCCTGACTCCCTCCACAACCAGAAGTGTAGGGCACACTCCAGTGCAGTCACTGAAGAAACTGTGGCCAGGAAAACCCAGAGGGCCCAGGAGCACCTGGAGCTGACTGCAGGGGCCACAGGCTCCGAGGGGCATGGGGCACTGGCTTAGACCAGGGACTGGGCAGGGCCAGGACCATTGCAGCCCAGGGCAGTGGTCAGACCTAGCCTGCAGGCTGGGCCTAGGGTGGGGAGATGGTGGTTTCCAGGGGCCGGTAGGCAGCAGTCAGCATTGTGGCTTCCTAGAGCCACTTTTGGTTGGGACAGAGGGTGCTAGGAGTCGAACCCAGGGCCTCATGCGTGCCAAGTGCGTGCCCTGCCATCCAGATGGACGCCTTCCCTGCGCCAGGTGGTGCCTACGTGTCCTGAGGGGTGAATGTAGATGGCAGAGTGACGTGCTGAAGCAAGGATAGGAGCTCCCAGCACTCTGGTGAGAGCCCTCCTCCTGTGGAGCCCAAGTCCGGCCAGCCGGTGCTTTGGTGGAGAATGAGCAGTTCTTCTTGGGGAAGCGGCAGTGTTGGTGGGCAGGGGCAGTCTGGTTATCTGGGGTTCTGGGAGTCTTCTGTGGGAGTGATGGCGTGTGAGGATCTTACCTGTGTAGAAATTCATCAGCTGCACACCTAATATGCACCCACTGTGTGCTACCCCTGAATTTACATGGGAGTTTTTAAGAACAACTTAGTTTCCGGAGCCCTGACTTCTTTCCCAACCTGGCCCTCCCTCGTGTGGAGGTTGGGTGGTCACCTCACTTTTGTCCCTCAGCCCTCACCCCATGATGGAGACAGGCAGGTGCTGTGAGATCCAGAGGAACCTGGCCCCTGGTAATGATAACGTCCCCTTGTGCCGGACTCTTGAGTAGTACTATTTTTTCTTCTTTTTCCCCATTTACTAAATTTCAGATCCTATGAGTTCATCCTGTTGTTCAAGAAGGCACTAATGAGCGGGTGAGGTAGCTCAGCAGACTATACACCTGCTTAGGCAAGTACAAGGACCAGTGTTTGATCCCTGGCACCACATGCTGGGCCTGCTCTGCCTCCAGGAGTGCTGAGCCAGCCACAGAGACCGGGCATGGTGGCACATGCCTGTAAGCCCAGTGCTGAGGAGGCGGAGACAGGAGGATCACTATGAATCTGAGCTATGTAGTGAGACCTTGTACCAAATACATTAAAAAAAAAAAAGAAGCAGAAGAAGAAGATGCCCACATAGTGTGGGTACCTACCTGGCGCCTCCTCCCTTCCTCCCACAATGCAGTCGTGTGGAAGTCCCATACTCTGCATGCCTGGCTTCTGATCCCCTGGCCACACCTCACCCAGGCTGGTGGCCTTGAGCCCAGTGACCCTCCAAGGACTTTCCACAGGCTGTATCACTTCTCTCCTGTGTCCCCATAGGCCCTGGTCAACTGGGACCCAGTGGACAAGACAGTGCTTGCCAATGAGCAGGTGGATGAGCACGGCTATTCCTGGCGCTCAGGTGCGAAGGTGGAGCAGAGGTTCCTCCGGCAGTGGTTTATCAAGACAACAGCATATGCAAAGGTACGTGTGAAACCCTGGGTACCCTCCAGGGATGTTGCCCTCTGAGATCCCCAAGTGCCTGGATCTCCTCTGGGGCGACTGGGAGTTGTGGGTGGGAATGTGGGAAGCAGGAGCTTAGCTGCAGGGCATTGGGCATGGGTCACCCAAGGTCATAGTGCCTGGTGTGTGCTGACTCTTTGGCTCACACCAGAGGGCAGAAATAGCCTTCACTGTATCAAGAATTCTACCCTAAAATCCCAGTAAGCCAAGAAGAGCAGGCAGTGCCTTCGCCAGCATGGTTCTGTGCACTCTCCAGTGGAGAGGTGGAAATTCCAGGGGCATAAGGAGCCAGGAGACACCACTGCCCATGAGGAGGTTGAGGGACACAGGCAAAGGCAGCGCCCTTGTCCAGGGTTGAGGGCTCAGAGGCAAGGCCCACAGTGAGGTCAGGGACCTGCTCACCAGGTCACTGAGGTTCCATCACCCTGGGGCTGCTCGGTGCACCGTGTCTCTCTGGCCCACCAGTTTCCAAGTTAGCCACTGAACAGCCCTGAGATAAGGATGGTCCAAAAGGGACTTCCAGTCCAGTGCTTCGCAGGACCACAGCTCTTATGCACAAAGCCAGCATGGGGTTCTAAGTGACTTCTGATCCCTACAGACTTTGTCCAGTTGGACTGTAGTTTACCAGCTCCTGTCCTGGACTCTGTGCCCTCTGAGTCCCCAGGACCTTCCTGGGGAGGTCTTCCCTATGGAGGCGGCAGGGCCAGGGAAACCTCCTGGGGACTGTGGACTCCATACCAGCTGCTTAAGCACAGTGACACAGGTACCTGCAGAGTGGGCAGAGGCCCTGTGTTCATGTTCACCAGACCACCCCAGTGTACAGTGGCCACCCATCAGCCCCTTTGTTTCAACCTCTGCCTGGAACTGGCACTCCAATAACCCTAGCGGGGCATTGTTCTCTAAATCATACGCAGCTGATTCCAGCTGTTTGGCGGAAATGGTTGGTTACCATGGCAACTTGCCTGTTACCTGCTGCTACCCCATGCAGACTTACTGAAAAAGCTTCTTTGGGAGTCAGCCGAAAGGAGAAGAGGGAAGCCAGGCTGGAGAATACCAGCTGCAGGGGGCACAGAGGGAGCACAGCAGGGGCACTGTGTGCTGGGACTGGGATGACACTGCAGGATGGGGCACACAGCAGAGTGGCTCACCTGAAGAAGCGTTAAGACCGAGCATAAGAGGTTCAGAGGAACTTCTGAAACAAAGCTCAGATCTCTAAGGGAGGAAGCATAACTGAGGCCCCTACAGTGTTTCCTCTACAGTCCAACACAAGAAAAATCACCAGGCTTGCTAAGAAGCAGAAACTGGGCTCCTCATCACACAACAGATGAACAGAGGACAACTCAGCTCCGGGGCCGTGGAGATGACCCAGGTGCAGGAATGAGCAGAGGGAGCCACAGGCCGCCGTGTGCCCACGGCTAGATGGGAAAGACGGCCACGACTCATGCACATGGGAATCTCAGAGTGGGAACTCTGCCTAAAGGCGGCCCAGCTGAGCCCGGTGTGCTGGCACAGGCCTAACCTCCCAGCACTCCGAGGCTGAGGCAGGAAGAGTCCTAAGAGCTCATGGCCAGCCTGGGCTACATCGTGAGATCTTGTCTTAGGGGGGAAAAGTGAGCCAACAACTGGAAATTCAGTGCAGGGAAGCACAGTATCTGAAATGAAAAGTTTAGTGTTGGTTGGAGAGGGCTAAGTAGGAGCCGAGTAGACGCAAGAGCTAGAGGAAGACCCACTGCCATGTACAGGAAATGGCACAGCTCTGTCTGGGATTCAGGGGCCTTGTGCAGTGCAGGGACTGTCTCAGAGACTGTGACTTGGAGGATGACTCAGATTTAGAATCGGAAGAAATCTGAAGCAGTGTTCAGGTCAGGGTCTTCCTTTTTAAAATCCCTTTCCTGACCTGAAAACACTAACAGCAAAGAAACAGAATCTTTTGTGCTTACCCTTACTGCTGCTTGAAATGGCAAAACTAACAACCTGTCCAGAAACAAAAGCTGGGCATGGTGGCACACGCCTGTAATCACAGCACTTGAGAGGCTGAGGCAGGAGGATTGGTGTGAGTTCAAAGCCATCCTGAACTGCGTAGCAAGATCCTGTCTCAAAAAGACAAAAAAAAAAAGAAAGAAAGAAAAAGAAAAAAGCACATTCAAGCAGAAGACCTGGCCTAGGGTAGAGAGAGACCTGCAGTAGAGCCCTTGCCCAGGGGGCCAAGACCACTTTCCTTTGAGCATCCTACATCCTGGCTGCCAGGGGTGGAGCTGAGCGAGTCCCATCCAGGAAACCATGCCCCTCCAGCAGGGGTTGCAGTGGGGGTGTCCACACAGCCAGCGCCAGGACAGAGCCAGGCCCCAGCGGTCCCTCGGGGCTCATCTACATCTTTCCACTCTGAGACAGTGTGCCAGTAGCAAGCTAGGGGGTGAGCAGACACAGAAGGCAGCGACACGGAAATGGGAGGACCCGAGCGAGGCTGCCGGTTTGTCCTGACGAGACCTGCTTGGCATCGTGCTCTGCCCATGCGTGGTCCTTGCCACAGGACTTCTATGCCCTGATGCCCAGAGAGGGCACAGCAAGATGCACCCTAGGCAGCCGCTGTCTGGCAGGAAGCAAGCAGTCATTAGCAGAGTTCAGCGTATTTTGTTTTAGAACGAACATTCTCCCAGAAAAGGACAGCTTTCCGCAGCCCCTTCCGTTTCTCCTGAGGTTGTGCTTCCTGTTCCAAGATGGCTAAATTTAAGTGGCAGAACTGCTCGGAATAACAGAGATGATCCTTCCTGGAGCTGTAATAAATGGAGTGTCTAGGTGAGCTGGGCTCCAGCAGCTTTCAGAGAGTAATTTGGCAGAGGGATGTTAGCTACAAAAGCGTGCACAGGCGCACACGTGCCCTCAGCTTCCACCCTAGTGCGAGGCTGGTGCTCAATGTAATGCCCTAGTTTAGAGAGAAAAATGCTGTCCTTTAGACACCATCGATTGTAAATGTCCCCATTTCAGAGTATGTCAGAAAAATGTGCACCTTAGAATCAGCAGAAGACAGGAGAGGGCTGAAGGAGAGGGCTTCTGTGGACATCTCTGTGGGTGCCGAGCTCAGTGGAGGGCAGCTGGTCATTTTCTTCATCCCTCTGTCCTTTCCAGATTTTTCAGAAAACGATTGTTTCCATCGTAGTGTGCACAGAACCAAGCAGCATTATGTCAGACCCCCTCTGCCTGGGCACGAGCTCTCCAGGAAAGCACGACACCACACCCTAGCACTTTCCCCCTTGCTCTCCTCTGGGGTAGAGGCACGGCCACTGCTTGTCCTGTCAGCCTAGTGAGTGGCGTCCAGGCCTCTGGGGTCTCACGGGCTGGAGTGTGGGCCAGTGGTAGAGCACTTGCCTGACACAAAAGAGGCCCCGGATTCTGTCCTCAGCACTGCATAAAGGAAAAAGGAGATGTCTCAGGTGGCTCTGTGACCACCTTTTCAGTGTGGTGGTGACATTTCTGTACTTGTGGTCACTATCTCTTGAAAATTAGTGGAACTAGAATAGCTCTGTTGCCAGATGGGAGGGGCAGGTTTCTTTCCCTGTCCACAGTGTCCAGAACAAAGAGCTGGTTAAGACACACAGAAGAGGCAGGGAGGTGTAGTTTTATTGAAGATGAAACAGATGTACCCTCCAGAGGAAGAACTGGCTGGTGAATAGGCTCACGGGAGCCCAGGGACAAAGGGAAAGGGATCTCTCATACCCAGAATATCTGACTTGGCCTCCACCTCTTGTGAATAGGACATTGGGACAGTGGTCCTATCACACACTCACTTGACCTCTCACTAGATATAAATGATGGATCCAAGATTGTGTCTTTGGGGGGCCGGCAAGATATCTCAGTGTAAAGCACCTGCATAGGCAAGCTTAGGCAAGCACAGGGATCATGGCTCAATCCCTGGCACCACATGCCTTGCCAGCCCCTGCCCCAGGGCGTACTGAGCTGGTCAGAGTCTGGGCATAGTGGCACGTGCCTATAATCCCAGAGCTGAGGAGGCTGAAAGCAGGAGGATCACCACGAGTCCAAACTGCATAGTGAGGCCCTGCAGCAACCAAATACATTTTAGAAAGGAGAAGGAGAAGAAGAAAAGAGACTATGTCTTTGCATTGGTTGTGCATGCCCAAATGTAAATGAGGGATTGCAGATGACACCTTCTGATTGGTCCCCACCTAGAGCTCAAGAGCTGGAGCCTCGGGTCCTTTCAGGCCAGCACTCTTGGCTTGGCCTCTGTCTAGAGGAAACATCTCACTCCACCGTTGGTGTGGGTTTTTGTGACCTCTGCCACATCCCTCCTGCTGGTGGCAGGGTTTGTCTGAGCTTCCCTGATCTCCTTCAGTTCTGCTGGCTTGACCCCTACCAGGGTCGGAAGGAAACAACAGACTGGAAGTGTGGCCGAGCTAATTCCAGGTGGGCCGCCACGAGCATCCAGGCCCCTGCGCCACTGCCCACGGCACTCACTGCGTTGGTTTCCAGAGTCCCACCGTGTGAATTCCTCCTAGTGAGGGTTCACTTTGCTTGTGCTTTTGTTTGCATTCTGGGGACTGAATCCAGGCTAGGCTGGAAGCTGTTCTTAGCACAGCCCGTCCCTCTCTGCCTCTGATCTCAGATGCTCCCTGAGTGTGTGAGTGGGTGGGGGGGCTGTCCTCCTCCTCCTCCTCCTGCACCTGCAGCCGCGGATCCGTGGCCCTGACAGCCTGTGCATGCGCCATCCGCAGGCTCCTTGCTCAGACCTGCTTCGTTCCCTGCAGGGCTAGCGCTACCTTTGCTGGACTCAGACTGCATGTGGCTCGGGTAACTCAGTTGCATTTGTAAAGAGGTGTCTTGCAGCACAGCGCTTCAATCAGTGGCTGCTGCAGCACTGTGTCAGGGTTAGAGCAGGGCTGTCAGCGTGGTTTTTAAAAATACACATTCGTATGTCTTCTCTAAATCCAGATATCAGGCCAAGCAAGATTTTTCTAACAAAGCATTTTCATGTAAAATTTTATGCCAAAGGCAAGCAGAGAAGAGAGTAAGGTGTACGTGTCCTTTCCCCTGGATGCATGTTGCCGCCCATGGCACGAGGGGGGCCACAGCTGTCTGTCCGCAAGCCACATCACCCCAGCAGCTGGGCGTTGGAAAGCAGTCATATTTTTAGATTGAAACCTCAGTGTTCAGGCTCAGTTGTCGTGCTGGCACTGGGACAAGCAAATGGTTTGGGTGGTACGCTGGGCACTCGGCCTCCTACAGGCGCGCTCCCGCACTCTGCACCGTTCCAGAGGGGGCTCTAGACCTTGAACAGCATGCCGCCCGCAGCCCCGATCTGTCTGTCTTAGACCTCAAGCATTCTCTGTGTCGTCAGAGTGCTGTGCATGGGAATGGGTCCAAAAAGAATCTTCCAATACAGACATTTTTGTGCCAAAAATACATTTTAGAAAAGTATACAAATTATCATCCAAAAAAAATTGCTAATCAAAGCACACTGATCAGAAATATGCCAAGTGTTCAACTTTTTTAAAGCACCCATTTTAATTAGAAGTTATTGGGCCAGGGAAATAGCACAGTAGAATAAGCACCTGTCTGGCAAGCACAGGGTCCTGAGTTCAGTCCCTGGTACTGTAAAATAAATAAATAAATAAATAAATAAATAAATAAATAAATATAAATAAATAAATAAAATGGAAGTTATTAAATCTTGTCTCCCATCTATCCTGAAGGCCCTTGCTCTGCCTCTCCCCTCTCAGCACAGCCTGTCCCTCTTGTAGCTACTAAATCTACTTGTTTTAAAAATCTGTATTTCTTTGCTCA
This sequence comes from Myocastor coypus, assembly GCA_004027025.1. NCBI lineage: Eukaryota > Metazoa > Chordata > Mammalia > Rodentia > Myocastoridae > Myocastor > Myocastor coypus. The sequence goes on along the minus strand of PVJA010000602.1, from coordinate 148,179 downwards.
CCTAACTTCCTTTTAACCCCAGTCTCCTAAAATACACAACATCTTTTATGCTGCTTATTCAAGAACTCTTTCTATGGTCCTGTTGCAGTTATTCTTAGAGCTCGAGCTCACGCAGGCATCTCCTGGGTACTGTGGGTTTATTCCTAGCATTAGTGACCCCTTTTGATGAGAGAGCCAGTTTAATTGTGTTACCTTTAATCCTCTTTTATCCTCAACTTTTTAATCTTTCTCTTTAGTGTTCCTCATTATATTTTATGCTTCTAGAACTTTTCTTTCCGGTTGGATGTTGCTGAGCCTGTCGCTAAGTGGCCCCTGTTCTTAAATGCTTGCTTGTATTCTGATTTATTAGTGAGCGGCTCTCATTCGTCTTCTTAAAACATCTCTATTTAAGTAGGGTTCCCACAGAGCAGCAGCAGGGGTTTCTTGCCCTGTCCTAGACAGAGGCTGTTGGGCCCTGCGTGTGTCTGTGTGGTGCATGCGGGACCCAGGAGAAGTGTCGCTGCAGATGAGGTCTCAAGAGAGTAACTTCTTGTCAAGACCTAGCAGTGTTAATTTCTGGGTTTTGCATCTGGAACAAGCTGGCTTCTGCCTAATTTATGTAGAAATATCTGGAAACAGGACCAAGTCCCAGAACAGGCAGGAGATGTGGTAGTTTGACATCTGCGATCTGCGGCTTGCAAGTTGAGTGCGTTTAGGGCATTCTCATGGTCTTCACTTACTACACCAAGACCCTGAATTCCTCACTGGATTCTGAATCACGAGAGTCCTTGGGAGTCCTGGGGGGCACCTGCTTCCCTCAGCTCCAACATGCTTTCATAGTACTTAAAAGACAAGTTGAAAACATCTGCTGCTTGCCTAGGTTTTGGATTCTTTTTTTTTTTTTTTGCAGAACCGGGGATCGAACTCAGCACCTTGCACTTGCCAGGCAGTCACTTGTGCCCCTGAGCTATCTCTCCAGCCCCCTAGGTTTTGGATTCTGTAAGCTACAGCACTTGGATAAATTGAGGTGGGGGCAGCTCTGGCTTGCCAAGAGTGAGATGGGAACAGCTACTGTCGTTGGAATTGCTGCACCCCCAAAAGGAGGGGGTGATAATCTCAAACCTCAGCCAAACAAGAGCACCCCCTTAGTGAGGCAGCCTCCCTCCCACAACAGTGGAGAGGGAGGGGGGTTCTAAAGTTCTGCTCCTAGGGCCGAGCGTGGTGGCGCACGCCTGTAATCCAAGCACTTGGGAGGCTGAGGCAGGAGAATCAGTGTGAGTTTGAGACCAGCGAGGGCTACAAAAGTGAGCTCAAGGCCAGCCTGAACTGCACAGTGAGACCCTGTCTCAAAAAGACAAAAAAACAAAAAAAGACCAAAAAATTAAAAAATAAAGTTCTGCTCCTCAAATGGTAGCTCTGGGCCAGGTGATATTCCCAGCCTGAGGTGGATCCCAAGGAGGATCACTGTGAGTTGGAGGCCAGCCTAGACTACAGAGCAGACCCTGTCCCAAAAAAAAGAAAAAAAAAAAAAAAAAGCAGTCCTGAATAATATGTTAATTATACAGAGGAGGCTAAAGAAAGCTCGCTAGGTGGTTCAAGACATTGGCTTCAGCTGATCTACTTTTCAAATTTCTTTTGGTTGTTAAAAATATTCATAGATTCACTTAGGTTTTAAGTAGTCATTTTTTAGAATTAGCATATGAAAACAGCCACATTTCATCCTGTTTGAATCCTTTGTCCTCTCCTGAGACCTGAATATTTTAAGCAACACGTCTCTACCCAGGTTTTCTGGCCTCACCCATTCAATTATGAAGACAGAGCGGCAGGGCGGGTGTGCAGAGGCTGCCAGAGCGCTGTGGGGCTGGGCATGGGTCTGGGTCTGGATTGGGCCTCGCTCGCCCCCCACTGTGCGTGGAGGGCTGGTGGGTGGTGAGAGCCAGCCCTAGAGAGGCTCAGGAGCTTTGGTTTCCATCTCTGACTGAGGGCAAGAATGAGCTGACCGCATCCAGCAGAGGTGTGAATGGGGCGGCTTTGTTAGTGTCTTTTCCTCCAAGGAGCCTGGCTGCCTTGGCTCCCACCTCCACTGAGGCTGGCAGGTGACAGGGAGAGGACACCCCCACCCCTGCAGCGCCCTGGTCTTCCTACCTAACAACCCCAAAGCACGTGCTTTTTCTCAAGAGCTTTGTGCTCTCCCCGTCCATCTTCTCCTTCCTCAGGCCATGCAGGACGCGCTGGCCGAGCTTCCGGAGTGGTATGGGATAAAGGGCATGCAGGCCCACTGGATCGGGGATTGCGTGGGCTGTCACCTGGACTTCGCACTGAAGGTGAGTGGCGGTGGCAGTGCCATGGCCTCCGGGGCCCCACAGGCTCCTTCCCCATCCTGAGACCGTGCAGGCCCTAGTGGCAAGCCACATAGCTCATGTTACATTGTCTGTACATCCACTAACTTGCAAGCAAAGAAGTGACCTTAATTTGCAAAGCCTTTTGTTTACCCCACTAGGTCTATTGGCTCTTCAAGGTGGTAGCCCAAACATGGCTTCCCACAGACGCGCCTAAATTCCTGCCTTGGCACATTCTTGGAAGCACACCTACTCTCTGCCATACCACCCACAGTTCAAGCGCATCGCAGCCCAGGGCGTTGCTGGCACTGTACCAGCCATAGCAGACAGATGGTCTTTGGGGACCCAAGGATGCCTTGGAGTCCCCTACAGAGTGTGGGCATCCCCTGAGCAGGTGGCCCTCAGCTGTCGCTTTGCTCAGGCGGGTCCCAGTCTCATTGAAAAGCTAGGGAGCAGAGGCCAATGCGCCTCGCTTCTGTCATGCCCAACCCTGCTGTGACTCCATCTGATGATGTGGGGACAGGAGGGAGGCCACCACTGGAGGTCGCCTGCTGAGGAAAGGGTGTGGGACTCTCCTGGCCTCTCCTAAGAGTCCCTCTGTTGCTGCTTTCTGTTTATTTTTCTTCTCTAAGACAGGATCTCACCACATAGCCCAGGCTGGCCTTGAACTCCTAATCCTGCCTCAGCCTCCGAGTACTGGGATTACTGGTGTGTGCCACCATCCCCCAGGTCTTCTGTGTCCCTGGCGCACTGCCGATGCCTACCCTGTGCGCTTTGGTGGCTCGCAGGACGCTGTCATGTGCTGGCCCTGCATGGCTGTCCTTCCTTCCTCTTGAGATAGCCATGACCCCAGGACTGACTTTTCTCTGCAAATTGAATTGCCTTCATTTTTTCACCAAACCCCTCAATCCTAGAGGGAAATACAGCTCCATTTTCAAGACAGAAGCGTGATAACACTGACAGTAATTTTTGTTTTGTAGCAAGAAGGCAAATGTCTGAGTGAGGGCTCACCTCCTTCTTCCTCTCGCTGCCTTTGTCCTTGTACCCAGACAGATAGATGGATGGATGAGCTGCCCTTGGAAATGCAGAGGGGCAGGGTGGGGAGTCCTCACTTAAGGACCCTCACAGCCCCTGCGCCCTGGGCAAGAGAATAACCCTCTTTTCCTCCCACCAGGTGGATGGATATGACACCAGAGAAAAGCTGACCGCCTACACCGCCACCCCCGAGGCCATCTATGGTGCTTCCCACGTGGCCATTGCCCCATGCCACAGCCTCCTGCATGGGCACAGCTCTCTTCGGGAAACCTTGCGTAGGGCCCAGGTGCCCGGCAAAGGTGAGTTGGCCACCACCCACCTGACAGTTGGCCCGTGCCCAGTCACATGGCCCCCTCTGGTGGTCACCCGATGTGGTGTGTTCTTCACTTTCACCTTAGTTCTTACTTTTAAAGCAGGATGAGGGGCCTGGCGGGATGGCTCAGTGGTCTGGGGCCCCTGCTTGGGAAGGCTTGGGCAGCTTCAGGGACCGCGGTTCGATCCCCGGCGCCACATGCTGCGCCAGCCCTGCCCTCGGGGAGGGCTGAGCAGGCCATGAAAATGAGTGAATAAACAGGCAGGGGTTCTGAAACAAGAAAAAAATAAATAAATAAAAATAAAAAATTCTTAAAAAAAAAATGAAAAGCAGGATGATAAACCAAGCATGATGCTGTTGTACACCTGCAATGTCAGCGCTCAGGGGGCTGAGGCAGGAGTTTGAGGCCAGCCTGGACGACATAGTGAGTTCAGGGCCAGCCTAGACAATGTAGTAAGACCTCGTCTCAAATAAACAAATGAATAAGTAAGTAAGGCAGGAGGATGGAAGAGCTGTGGAAATGAAGGCTTGCCCCTGGTTTCACCTCACCGGGAGCTATGGAGTGAAAACTCAGTTCTTTGCCTTTCAGTAGAACTTCAGTTTAAAGTTCTTTGCTGATTAGAATGTAATCTCCTGAATTTTTCATCCTACCACTGAACAAAACTATACCAGAAGGGACAAGGTGGAAGCCAGTGAGAATGAGACCAAGTTTTGCAAGCATGGCTTTTGTGATTTGAAAGCTCTGAGACAGTCACCCACTCAGGCACACAGGGGCCTGCCAGGACAGGGGGTCACCCAGATCCAAGCCAAGCCTGCCAGCAGCACCATGTCATGGAGGTGTAGGGGATCGAGATTGTGGAGTTGTAGCTTACGGGACCCCTCTGGCTGACTGTAGGGAAGGGAGCGCATTGTTCACCTGCTTCAGGCAGCCACCAACCAGAAGTCCCTGAGAACTAGCGGGGAAGAAGGCTCGGACCTGCAGTAGTGGCAGAGCCAGGGCAGCAGGGAGAGGCTGTCCTGAGTGCCACTGTCAGCAAAAGTGGTGCCCGAGCAGCACATGGTCCAAGATGCCCATGGAAGGAGCAGAACGGAGTGTGTCCAGACAGCTGGTCAGAGAGAGGCAGTGTCGTGGAGACTTGCCCTGCTTAAGATTCTCATCGTTTCCCGAGAGCCTCCTGGGCTGGGCCACTTGTGTCCCAGGAGTGCTGCTGGGTCAGAGCTGGGACAGCACAGGGATGCAGGGTCACTGCAGGGCGTCGTCCTCCCCCGGCCCTCACTTGAGGCAGTGATGCTCTTCTGAGTGAGAATCACAGCTTGCAGCTATGGGCCTGCTGTAGCTGCCTCTCCAATTCACTTTCTCTTCTTGCCCAAAAGAAAAACTGAATTCTCTTCAGCTATTTTGTTGAAAGAAAAACTCATCATTTTTATGCTCACAAGAAATTTGCAGTTCTTTGAGGGCTAGGATGACTGAGTAATGTCCACAACTGAAAAACTATGAAATGTAAACGTCTAGCCTTTATAGTTTTCTTCTTGTTCATTTGAGGACACAGATTAAAATGAGGTAATTTTAGTAGGAGATTAATGAACAGATAAATTATGAAAGATAAAGCTCCTGAGATGAAGGGGACTCTGCATTCAAGACACTTGCACATATGATAAGTGGAGGAATTATTTTAGTACACGCAAGCAGCGGGGTTTGTGTGACCACCTGGGTGGCGGCACAGCGACCTATGGTCATTCCCTTTGGGAAATTCGTTGCCAAGCGTAACATTCCATCTTGGATAGCTCCTTTCTCCCCTCTCCAGTAATCGCTGGCATAGTTCCACGCGTGCTGGAGCAGCACATCAGGGGCCACATTCTCCCAGGTCAGACTTGCAGAGTGGAAATACTATTTAGGCAGGCGTCAGTTGATTCGGTCTCTAGACTCATTTGCATTTGCACATCAAGACCTTGAATTTTGCTGGGCATAGTGGCACACACCTGTAATCCCAGCACTTGGGAGGCTGAGGCAGGAGGATCGGTGTGAATTCAAGACTGGCCTGGGCTACAAAAGTGAGCTCAAGGCCAGCCTGAACTGTGTAGTGAGACCCTATCTCAAAAAGACAAAAAATAAAAGACTTTGAATTTTGTCACATGACACTGTGGTCACCTACGGCCTGTGGGTGCATTGACTGTAATCCAACTTCCCCAAATTGAAATGGCCCAAGCCATGCGGAGAACAGGTACAATGAAATGCCCCAGCGCTGGGTCCTGCCCCTCAGGCCTTTCAGTGACAGGTAACCCTGACTGGTTTTCCATTGGGCGTTGGGTTTCAGGTGGCTGTGTTATGGCCATGACCACTGGAGGTCGCTATGGTGGAAGCTGCTTGGAACTGAGTCTAATACCTGCAGGACTTTAAATTTGCCCCAAAGCTCCTCCTGTGGCTCAACTGCGCTCCGCACCTGGGTCTCTGTCCTCTCAGATGCCCGGGCCGCCTGCCTGGCCTTCCTGTGCTGAGAGCGAGGCAGGGCAGTGGCTTCAGGGTGGAGCCCACATCCGAGGCCGCAGGGTGGGGTCCTGCTGGAGCACCTGGCTTCTGGCTCCACCGAACACAGGCAGCTTCCTAGGGTCCCTGCTCTCTGCTGGCCTCTTCCATCTTAGTCTATGTGCTTGGGCTTGCTAGCAATTAAAAGCCCTGTGAGGCATCCCCAAGAAAGCTCTGTCGCCTGCCTTTCCCTGGAGTCTGCCCTTGTGAGGCTGATGTGAAAATGTCCAAACCCTGGGACTTGGGTGGCCACCTCCACAAAGAAGCCCCACGCCATCTCATGGTCACACACTGGCTCTTCCCGCCTGGGCCAACAGTGTGCCTACATCCTGATCCAGGGGCCAGGGAATAGCTCTGTGGCACAAGTGCCTGCCTGGCGAATGCAAGGATATGAGTTTGAGCCCCAGTCCCACGAAAAAAACAACAACAAAAAAAGATAGCTACCTCCTGATCCACAGACCTGCCTAGCCCAGGTGTTCTGTGCCAGTGGAACCACAGGACACCTGTCCCTTTGCAGCTGGCTTCCTTTTACTTAGCATCCCATCTTCATAGCTCCCCCACACTCAGCATGCGCCAGCACTTCCTTCCTCTTTGTTTCCAAGTAGTGCTCCACCTAGACCACATTTGTCCGCTCACAAGCTGACGATCCCTTGCGTTATTTCTCCTTTTCGGCTACCGGGCTGGTGAGCAGCGCTGCTGTAGCATTTGTGCAGGTCTTTGCGGGCAGAGTTCCGTTCGCTGTGAGTCTGCTAGGCGTGGAGCTGCCAAGCTGTGTTGTGACTACTTGGGACATGCTGGAACGCCTTCCAGCTCCAGCCTCATGCCGCCCTGCAGCTGCAGCAGTGTCCAGCCCTCCCTCCATGGATCACCCCTGGAGAAGCATAAAGCTTATGCATCTTCTTTGGCATATATCTATATATGGGTAGAGATAATATATCTTACTATATGTCATATAGATATCGTACTTATTGTGTTTTATATGGTATATATGTAATATATAATTATAGACCTACAAATACATTGATTTATGTATCTTTTTTCTTTTATTTATATGTCTTCCTTGGAGAAATTTTTATTCACATCTTTACCCACTTTTTTTTTTTTTTTTTTGTCTTTCTGAGACAGGGTCTTGCTATGCAGTTCATGCTGGCCTGGAGCTCACTTTTGTAGCCCAGGCTGGTCTTGAACTCACACTGATCCTCCTGCCTTAGCTTCCTGAGTGCTGGGACTACAGGCATACGCCACCACACCCGGCTACCCACTTTAATTTTTATGTATCTGTATATATTCACTCATCAGATACATGCTTATAGGAAGTTGTCTTTTGGGCCGGCAAGATAGCTCAGTGGACTAAAGCGCCTGCTTAGGCAAGCTTAGGCAATCATAGGGACTGTGCTTCGATCCCCAGTACCACATGCTAAGCCAGCCCCACCCCCAGGGTGGGCTGCGCCAGCCCCAGAGTCCAGCATAGTGGTGCACACCTGTAGTCCCAGTGCTGGGAAGGCTGAAAGCAGGGGGCTTTCAGCTGCATAGTGAGACCCTGCGACAACCAAATACCTGTGTGCTATCTTGTTAGTTCCTTTAAAACACAAATGATTCTCTCTCTCTCTCTCTCTCTCTCTCTCTCTCTCTGTCTCTGTCTCTGTCTCTGTCCTCTCTCTCTTTCTCTCTCTCACTGTGCTGGATGGAACCCAGAGCATCATGCATGACAGAGGAAGTCTTGTCACATTCCTCAGCAAGGTTTTCATTTCGATGAACTCCAGTTTATCATTCTGTCTTTCTTTGTTCTCTTTGTTTTTGGTGTTAAATCTAAGAAAACTATCGCATAGTGAAAGGTTATGAAGGTTTGCATGCTTGATTTCTTCTATGGATTTTGTAGTTCTGGATCTTGGGTTAGTTCTTTAATCTATTTCAAACAGATACTAACAATATAGCTACAGTAGTGGCCTCCTTGCACAGCTGTGCCTAATCATTTTAGGTCTGTGGTCCTTGGACCGTGAGTGTGGTGGCTCTGACTGACTGGGGTAGGCAGAGGTGTCTTTTCTGCTCCTGGACGGCAGGGTGAGCTGAGGAGTCTCTCTACTGCCCCACCCTCTAGGGCAGCGGTTCTCAACCTGTGGGTCACAATCCCAGCAGGGGTCGCCTAAAGCCATCAGAAATCATAACTGTAGCAAAATTACAGTTTTGAAGTAGCCACCAAAATTATTTTTTGGTTTGGGGTCACTGTAGCATGAGGAACTGTATTGCAGGGTCACGGCATTAGAAAGGTTGAGATCCACTGCTCTAGGGTTTTGGAGTGATCTGCATTTCCTTTTCTTCCAATACAGGAGCAGGGCCGGGTAGCAGCAAGCCTTTACTTTTGTGGTCATGATCTACAAGTTTCTCCCAGACTACCGGAGGCCAGAGCCCACTGCCCAGGAGCTAGAAGCATCCAACCAGCCCACTGCCAGATCAGAAGGGCAGATACAGTATCAGTGGGGCGAGGGCGGTTTTCTAGGGTATCCCTACATGTCTCTAGGAGTTGCCAGCCCAGCTGCTGTCTGTCCCAAGTCCTGAACATGACCTTATGACTGTCACCCTTGCTCCAACCCCAGCCACTAGTGAATGTTTAATATCCTGCAAAACTGGCAAATGCATCAGAAAGCACAGGTTGGAGTCAGCTAAGGGTCTCCATTCTGGACAGCAGTGGGCACTGCCCTGTGGATGCATCTTAGCCTGGTGCCCAGAGCCTCGCCTCCCCCTGTGACTCACTCTGCCCTGACCACCCCATGGAAGAGATCAACGCTGCTTTGATGCCTCCAGGGCTGTCTTAGCTCTTTGAAGTGTAAATCCTACCTCCTGGACTTATTTTAATGTGGGAGTTTTAAGATATGCTTTAGATAATTACTGAAGTCTTAAGACATAACAAGCACTGTAAAGTATGAGGCAATCAGTCCTAACAGTTGGTGGCTGTGTTCTGAAGACATTCGAGCTAACTCACTGCCATAACCTTCTGATAGCCAGCTCTCTGCCTTCTCTGGGGCTTGATTGAGGTCTCTCTGCCTCCCACCCTCCTCGCACTCAGTGAAAGTAGGCCCTTTTTATTTTCCTTGTCTGGATCCTGTTGTGACCTGCGTCGTTTCTCCCCTTGCTTTGCTGGAGCGCATCCTGCAGTAGCTCCTGAGGAAGAGTGCATGGCGAGTAGCTGTTTCGCGGCAGGACAGCCCCGGATCTCTCCTTCCTGCGCTGCGCGGCCGTTCTCTGTCGCCAGTCCACTTTGTTGTCAGGCGGTGTGATTTGAAACTTCACCTCTCCTACCCTCCCTAGAGACAGTTTGAGGGTGTTGCTCTTCTGTGTATGTCAGAGATGTTTTCCAAAAGGAAAAGCAGAGTGTCCTTCCTCCCTGCCTGGAAGGCCAACGCGCTGCCCTGCCTCTGCGCTTAGAAGCGTGGATGCACATGCTCCTCTGTGCTTGCTGAAGGCGGTGGTGCATCTGAGGTGTGGAGGGGACCAGTGTCCCTGGTGACTGATGGTTCTCTGTCCTTTCCAGATTGTCTCACTCCTGTGGTGGCTGTGGACATGCTCACCCGCCGGGAGGTCCCTGTTGTTATACTGGCGGAAGCTGACCTCGGAGGCTCTCTGGATTCCAAGATAGGTAAGCAGCTATTTAAACGTCATTACTGTCATATAATATGCAGGTTGGGGACCAAACCTCATGTGCCACTGCCTTGGAAGAGCCAGCTGTGGAGTCCAGCCATGGTGCTCTGCCTCCTGAGTGCAGCACTGGGGACTGAACGCAGGGCCTCAAGCACGCTGGGCCAGTGCCACACCAGAGCTCCAGCCCAGCACTCTCCCTTTCATGTAGCCAACCTTTACTGAGGAATGACATTGGAAAACATTAATTATGTGGCACGTGGCCAGTCCCAGTGATCAGCGGTATCTGGCCGCAGACAGCGCTAACAAGGGTGGGACCAAGACATGTGCTGTGGGCTTGTGCAGCTTGGATGAAAATCCAGTCTCCAAACTCTACACGGCCCTTGGTGGGTGGCAAGGAAGCTCTGGTGAAGCTCGGTGGGAGGCGAGGACTGTGAGGCGGCAGTGCAGCTGAGGTGCCGTAAAGGTGCTCATGGGGCGACCTCAGACACTGTCACGCTGCTGCAGGAAGGCTGGGCCCGCAGCTGGCAGCCTGAAGGAGGCCCTGCCAGTCTCCTGCCTGCTGGCCCAGTCCACTCGTCTCCCTGCAGTAGATCAGCTGTTCCTCATGGGGCACAGATCAGCATTTAGCTTTGTTGGGGCCGTGCTGGGGTTAGAGCCTGGGCCCCCGCCTGCCGGGCCAGCATCTACTCTGAGCTGCTCCCAGCAGGGGACAAGTGTTGCTAAAGGGACTTGCTGGGACCACAAGGCAAAAAAATACATACTGAAGGGCTGGGGAAGTAGCTCAGTGGAATAAGTGCTTGCCTGGTGAGCACAAGGTCCTGAGTTAGATCCCTCGTACCACCAAAAAAAAAAGCATACCTAGCCATCCAGGTCTCTTCTGTTTAGACCTAGACACAATCCCTTCTATTTTATTTAGCCCATATGCATTTTGTCATTAGGAAAATTTATTAAAATAATTAGCTGGTGGGCTGGTGGGATAGCTTAGCAGTCTAAAGTGCCTGCTTAGGCAAGCTTAGGCAACTACAGGGACTGTGGTTCAATTTCTGACACCACAGGCTGCATCAGCCCCACCCCCAGGGCAGGCTGAGCCAACCACGTAAATAAATAAAGTTTAAAAAAAAAAAATAGCTGGGATAAACAATAAGAAAGTTCTTGCTAATGTGACTGCTTGGGTTTTGTTGCTGGGCTCTGACATTTTCAGTGAAATCACTGGCACAACCTTGAGAGTTCAGAAGGGAAAAAAGTGGGCTTCTCAGGTGTGCCTGGGGAACTCTCCTGTGGTCACTGGCATTTTATAAAGCCTTGCTCCCTGCCCTCCAGGAAAGGCGGAAAGAAACAAGAATACACGAGAGAAAGCTGTACCTCTGCCTTCCCGCAGCACTCTTACCGGCAGTTCCTAATACCACCTCGAGGCCAAGCATATTCTATATGTGGCCACATAAATAGCGTGGCCGCCATGTCTCCTCGAGAGGGCTACTGCTCTGCTCCTTGCTCCAGCCTGTGCTTGTGTGTAGTGAATGCCCGTTTCGGCTCTTCAGCCATCAGCCCTCTGTTAGGGTTAGTGCTTGCCATTTGTCCTCTCCCTGGAGGCCGCCGCTCACGTGGCCTCGCTTCAGCCAGGCGCTCGGCCACCACCTCAGCTGGCCCCTGCGGCACTCCACGTGCTGTTAGCACTTGGTTTCTTGCAAGGAACAAAGCTCTCACGCCCATCTCCCTGCCATCAAGTCACACCAAGAGCAGGGAGTCTCTTTGGGACTGGGGACACTGTGCCCATGCGGGGAGCACTGTTGAGCAGGATCAGTAGCCCTGCTCAGCCCTCCATGGTGCACAGAACTCCCCACAGTGGAGCCCCCAGCAGCAAAACACCCAGCTTGAAAAACAGCACCTCCACATCCATGGAAAACAGCCTGATCGGAGCTGTGCACCGCAGGCAGCCGGCTCCCTCAATGATGCACAGGGGCAGAGAGAGCCCATGTCCTCGCCATTGTGGGATTGAAAGAGGGGCTTCTCAGACGCTTATGAGCCACTGTCAGAGGACCCCGGGTCATATTTGAGCATTCACAGCTATTGAAAAGAAACCAGGCAAGGAGAACAGACTGAAGGAGTGGTGCATCGTCAGCCGGGTGAGCCTGCACAGGTCCTCTTCCCTTGAACGGGTGTCACAGAGGTCTGCTGCGGGAAGTGCTGCTGGTGAACACCAGCCCTGTGGTCACTGTGACGGGCCCCATGCAAAGATGTTTCCCTCTCCCTCCCCCAGGAATTCCCAGCACGAGCTCAGAGGATGCCCGCCTGGCCCACACCCTGGGCCTGTCCTACTCCAACGTCATCGACACCCTGCCAGATGGCACGGAGAGGCTGAGCAGCTCCGCTGAGGTGGGTGCTCCAGCCAAGCCTCAGAACTCCCTTCTGGAGCCCTGACCTTCTTTCTTGAAGAGGCAGTGACATCTCAGCCTCACTTCTTTGTCTGGGAGAACAAGATACAGGGTAGCCTTGGTTCGCAAATGTGATTCTTTCCACAACTGGCCTCAAGCCAAATTGGTCTCTGAGTCAAATTCATTGATCAGGTTCCATGTTGACCTTGTGGGCAGTTTTGATTTAGAGCTCTCAGAGAACCTCCTGCCTCAGCTTCCCTAGAGAGGAGATCACAAGCAGGAGCCACTATGCCTGACATGGTTTTTATTTTTGTGAGTCCACATGTGCAGTGCCTGCCAATTCCTTTCCTCAAGGGGAGCTGGCACAAGGACAGGATTCACCTTCATTCCTGTCCCTTCTTCCCACCTCCCTCCCTCCCTCTCATGCGGCCCTTCCGGAGTACACCCGGGTTTCTTCAAGAGATGGCTGTGGTGGGCCCCTCTTCTAGGGAGAGGTCTGTGCTTGCCGACCTCTTTCCATCTGCCTTGAGCTCATGTAAGAGAGAAGGTGTGCGCCATGGATGCAGGCGGGCTTAGCTCCTAGGAGCCCTGTGGCAGCGCTGAGAGGGGTGCACGTGGGCAGGGCGGGAGCCCGGCTCTGCCAAGCCAACCCTGAGAGCACAACAGAGACCTCTGCGCCAGGCTGGCCCAGGACTGTGGAGGGCTCAGGATAGCAATTGCCCTTCATGCTAATTGTGTTTCCAGCTGCTGTCAGATGGGAATAGTTGAACGTGACAAACAAGTGGCATTTGTCTTCAAGCCATGGCCCCATTGGTGTCATTAGGAAAATAAGGAATTTTGCTTCTCTGGGTGTTTTCCCTCCAGCAAGGAGGAGAATATCAAATGCACCGTGTACCCAGCTCCCTGGTGTCCAGGGGCTGTCTCTGGTTATCTCCACGGCCCTGCAGGGGCCCAGTGTATGGTACTTTAGGGCCTCCCAGAAGGTTTTGGTTTCTCCTAAAATCTGAAGAACTTTGAGGGCCCAGAACCCTATCGCTCTTTGTATTAGTGCAGTTGTAATTGGCTGTCGTATTGGTGCATTTTTCTAAAGAGGGAGGCTGACTGCAGCAGAGGTGTCCAGGGCTCAGAGTTGGGTGTGGCCTGCACAGACACTGGGAGAGCCACATGCACATGGAGGCTTGGCTCGGGTGGCCAGTGCGTCCCCTTCTGCAGTTCACAGGTCTGACCCGGCAGGAAGCCTTCCTGGCTGTCACCCAGAAAGCACGGCAGATGCGCGTGGGTGGTGACGTGACAAGCGACAAGCTGAAGGACTGGCTGATCTCAAGGCAGCGGTACTGGGGCACCCCGATCCCCATCATCCACTGCCCAGCCTGTGGCCCTGTGCCCGTGCCCCCCAAGGACCTGCCTGTGACTCTGCCCAGCCACACGTCCTTCACAGGCAAGGGTGGCTCCCCGCTGGCCACGGCTTCCGAGTGGGTGAACTGTGCTTGCCCAAGGTAAGCACCATGACCCCATGGGGCCACTGCGATGCCCTAGTCCTCCCGAGTGGCTTTGAAACTGAGAAGGGTGGGAGCAGGAGCTCAGGTAGCCCCTGCCATGTAAGACGGGGATGCGGGCTCCAGGAAGAGTCCACGCCGCCTTTACGGACCCATGGGGATGAAGGCTTCATACTCCCTGGGGGGAGCTGGCCCACTTCCACAGGATGCCTTACTGTTCCTGTCTCCCGCCTCCTCTCCGTGTCTTGGTCCCCTTCCCCTTGGCCGAAGCGTTGTCTTCTAGCTTCCCATTGTCTCACTCTGTCGTGCTATTTCTGCTTTGGGCTTCTCATAGAAAGGAAACCAAGCAGCATTTAAGGGTGTGTGTCTATTGCACTTGGCATTGTGGCTTTAAGGTGCATACATTTTCCTACACAGTGACTTAAATATGTCCTTTATGGTAGAGTACTGCTCCACAGCATCTAAATACATTTTCTCTATCCATTCGTCTGTTGATGGACATGGAGGCCTCTTCCGCGGTGTAGCTGTTATGAGCTGTGTGCTGTAGAGATGGGTGTGTGGGGGTCACTCTAGCACGCCATCCTCCAGCTCCTTCAAGGAGACGCCTCGCAGGGATCGAGCCAGGTAGAATGGAATTCCTCCTTGCAGCTTTCTGAGGCTCTCTGTACTGATCCCCTGTAGAGTGTACTGGTGGATTCTTGACTCCTGAGCATCAGGGCTTTCGGTGGGTCTCATTACTCCTCTGAGATTCAAAAGGCAAGATGAGCAGTTTCGATCTCATAACCCTGGATTACTGCGTCAGCTGGGATGCAGCCCAGGACGGGCGCGCGCTCTTGGCATCAGCTCTGTTGCCAGCAGGGCAGGTGCTTCCTCCGCTGTCATCATTGGCCACACTTGCTGCCTGCCGGAGGCCTTTTTCCCTGTCACCTGGTCCTCAGGGTCTGCACTGGAGCACTGGAGCACAGCCACTGTCTTCAAGACCTGCAGGCCCTCGAAAGGGAGCCATGACCCAGAAGCCAGCAGTTCCATAAACCCTAGCCCACGTGAGCTCCCCTGCTGACATTCATGCTCAGATGAGGGGAGGAAGAAAAGTCTGCCTATAGCTCCTTTATTTATTTATTTATTTATTTTTTCTTCTTCTTGTATTTAGGACAGGGTCTGCAGAATCTGTACTTGTGATTCTCCTGTTTTCAGCCCCCAAGTGCTGGGATTCCAGGCACGTGCCACCATGCCCAGAGTCAGTTGCAGTCTCAGTGTGCCCTGTAGGCAGGGTGTGCATGGCACGCCAGGGATTGAGCCCCGGCCGCTGTACTCTGCCTCAGCAGATGCTTTGGTCTGCTGAGCTATCAGGCCAGCCCCTCTATCTTCTAATTCTTCCCCAGTGTAGTGTCTGTGTTCCGGTTGATCATACTCCAAATAAGAAGACTCAGATTTTTTATAGGTACACTGTTGAGATTGTGGCTCTGTGTGGCAGGAATCAGGGTCCTGGGGCTTTGCTGATAAGCTTTTGCCAAGCAGGGGACCCCAGGACTAAAAGTGGGCTCTGGGGATCCAGGACCCTGCTGGACCTTGACTCTGAGCTCTCTGCCAGCCCCCTTGATTTAATCAGCAGGCGTTGGCCTGGGATGAGGAGCTGGCTTTCCCTTCTGTAGTATTCATAAAGCTGATGGAGCTGCTTCACAGACAGACAGAAAGTGCAGCCCTTTTTTTTTTTTAAATTAAAAACAGACTCAAGCCCTTGTTTGTTTGCATAGCAGAAGGCCTGTCATTTCCTCCCAACCCACTCTCCGGGAACCCAAGGGCAACATGGCCTGAAGGCCTGGGGGTGGGTGTGGCTGGCCCCCTTCGGGCCTGGGCCGGGGTGCTGGGGTGGGCCCCCCCACTCTTCCTGGGTGGGGTGACTTTCAGCACCGAGTTCTGACCCATGTCCCTCAGGATGACCTAAGTCAGTTTGGCCCTAGGACCAAGGCTTGTTTTCTTCTCGGCCCTTCACACTGGGAGTCTCTGGAATGCCAGGCTCTCTCCAACCTTGGTGCTGTGCTCAGAAAGTGGGGGCAGCCGCCTCCCTGTGGGGCTTGCGCTTTGCCACATTTGCCGACTTCTGTGGTGATCACACCCCCGTCGGAGCTCATTTCAAGCCCTAAACTTGATGTCACTTGTCACAGAATTGAGAGAAGAGGCTAACGGTTGATTCCTCCAGGCAGGTCAGAGGTTGGAGCTGGGGCCAGTCCATCACCGCCTCGGGGGCTTCGAGGGCCATTTGTCCTCTTGTGGTGTTCTGTGTCCCTTGCCCTAGAGCAGAAGTTGCAGAGAAAGCCAAGTTTCCTTGCAGGGTGCCTTGCTCATTTGTCTTCAGTTTCTCTTCATACATGGAATTGCTTAGAATCATCCTAAAGTTAGCAGCAGTTGAAGGGACCCTCATGCCTGAAATAGATGGCGGCGTGGGAAAGACAGCCTTGTCTCGCCCTTTTGAGTGCTTGAGATTTTCCGTCAGGTCAAGCTGAGAGAAGCAGAGAATAACCTTTCAGATGCAGAAGACTGAAACTTTTCTGCTGCAGGTCTCCTTACAGCATCTGCTTTCTCTGAGTCGGCTTCATGACGCGGCATTGCTTTTGACATTTAAAATTCCTACTGGGCATGTCTCAACAGCTGGTGGGAAACCGCATTGAAATTTAGAGAGAATCCAGTTGGGCCCGGCGGGATGGCTCAGTGGTCTAAAGCGCCTGCTTGGGAAAGCTTGGGCGGCTTCAGGGACTGCAGTTCGATCCCCGGCACCACATGCTGCGCCAGCCCTGCCTTCAGGGCAGGCTGAGCCGGCCAAAAAAATGATTGAATAAACAAATAAAGGTTCTGAAGCAAGAAACAAGTAAATAAATTATTTAAAAAAAATAAAATAAAGAGAATCCAGTTGATGAACTCTGCATTTCCTAGGTGCAAGGGAGCAGCTAGGAGAGAGACAGACACGATGGACACCTTTGTGGACTCCGCCTGGTACTACTTCCGGTACACGGACCCCCACAACCCTCACAGGTAACCCCCTGCTGAGGTGGCTGAGCACATGTTGCCCAAGGGCCCCAGGTCCTGGGAACAGCCAGGTGAGAGAGCCCCAGGCACAGAGCAGGATGCTCATGAGGGGCGCAGCACTGGCCTTGCAGAGCGGAGCCCTGGGTTTGATCCCTAGGACTGTGAGGACAAAGCAAGAAATGAAAGCGAGCCAGGCTCTCTTGCAGAGATCGTGCTAAATTCACTGTCAGGGAAGTCCTTCGTGTGAGACAGATGAACAGCAAGGGACAGGGGACCCTTTCACCGTTCCGTCCTTGCTGTGCACTGATTATCACAGCTACCATCCTGTGATG
Source organism: Myocastor coypus (assembly GCA_004027025.1). Lineage (NCBI taxonomy): Eukaryota > Metazoa > Chordata > Mammalia > Rodentia > Myocastoridae > Myocastor > Myocastor coypus. The sequence goes on along the minus strand of PVJA010000602.1, from coordinate 131,129 downwards.
TGATTTTCCTAAAAATAATGAGGTAACTGCAGGGAGGAGCTGAGAGGCGTCACCTCTTGTCACGTAATCAAGGCAACTCCTAAATTAGTGAATCCCTAAGAAGAGGAACACAGCTTTTAAATAATTGCCTGAATAAACAGCTAAAAGTCAAAAGTGGGTAAGGGACAGCTTGAGAGGAAGGGAAATCTTGGGGCTGAAGACTCTGTTTTGTGATAAAGTTTTCCAGTACCAATTGTGGATAGGTATGTGTGTGAGAATGCACAGGCATCTGCGTGAGGATGCGGGCATGTGCGTGAGGATGCACGGGCATGTGCGTGAGGATGCACGGGCATGTGCGTGAGGATGCACGGGCATGTGCGTGAGGACGCACGGGCATGTGCGTGAGGATGCGGGCATGTGCGTGAGGATGCACGGGCATGTGCGTGAGGATGCGGGCATGTGCGTGAGGATGCACAGGCATGCACATGCATGTGTGTGCATGTGTGTTTCGTTACTGGAAGAAAAAAAAAGTAACAAATTAAAGGAAAGAATTAATGGAAAGAGCGTAAAAGGACCTTGCTGGGTGGCCCTCGTCCGTGGTAGGAGCGCTGTGGAGCCCTGTTGTGTGGGCGCAGAAACGCCCCTTACTCTTCGTTGGCTGTAAGGTGGTACTTTTCTGGTGATAAGGGCACTGCTACCCTCCCTTGCCAGAACCCTGACCTGAGCACTGCGGTCTACGATTGGAGTCATGGGGACATGAGTGGGACACAGAGGGTACCGGGCCATGCACACTCCCTGGGGCCTTCCTTGGTTGCCTTCCATCTGGGAGCGCTGTGAGAGCTCCCTGTGAAGGACCGGCTGGCTGGGTTGCTCCACCTCGGCGGCGTATAGAGGTGCAACGCCAGTGCCATGCAGCCCGTGGCTGGTTCCAGGGATGTCCATGGCTGCCCGGTGACCAGCCCAGAGCCCTCAGTGCCTTCCAGGCCTGCACACTGGCCTGAGCTCCTGCTAGCACGGGCTCCAGGTAGACCATGCACCGCAGCGACAGCTGCTCTCAACATCCCACTCCTGAATTTATCCCAAACTTGCTCCCAGCCAAATACCACCCTTCACTTCCTTTACCGCTGCCTGGATTTGCAGTCACATTTCTGTAGGGAGACTTATTTCACAAAGAAAAAAATAATTGGTTTTAACATACAAGAATATTGGCATAGTAACTAGACAGGGACAGAGGAGACAGGGACAGAGGAGAGGGATGCAGCTACCCCCAGATGCGAGGAGGTGGCAGTCCCTCCCCACCTGCTGGGGACCCAGGGCCCAGGCCGAGGTGGATGCAGAGCCTCTGGATACAAACCTCCAAGGACAAACTGTGCGACCTCACAGGAGGTTCCAGCCTGGGGAGTGGAGAGTCCCACCCAGCCCTGCCCTCTACCTCCAGGGTTCCAGCATGAAGACGAGGAAGCGGCGTTTCTGCTCCCCCTCTTGCCAGTGAGGGCCAGGCTTGGAGGGGCCTCCCTCTCAGAATCCGTGCTGGCCTCCGGGTGTCCAGCAGGGAGAGCTGCTGGGCTCCTCTGCAGCAGGCGTGCGCTCTCCATGCTCGCTTGCAGTGGGTGAGCCCACGCCCAAGCTCCTGCTGACCACTTACAGCTGCTTTTAAGCCTCAGATCCAGTTTAAGATGAATTTCAGCCCTGCACATCCATCTAAATGAGTGCCTCCTGCTCTCTGCTGGTAGGAACTTGGTATCTCAGTTGTCTAGTCATAAGAAAAATCCAGATTTTCAAGGATGCTTCATACTGAGATAACCTTTTTGCTAGTATTTTTCTCTTCTCATTTTATATGGAAATTTCATTACTAAATGCCTCAGCTATGTCTGCTGCAGCCATCTATATAAATCTCATACATTCACACTGGTCTGGCTTCTTTTTCCCTTATCACCTAAGCTTTTCTTTTAATATATTCTTAAACGAAAATCCACGTTTCCCGGGCATAATTCAGCTCGGGCCCGTGCATGCTGCAGAAGGCCTGCCTGCCGCCCGCAGCTGTGGCAGTGTGGTGCTGCAGCCGGCCCTTCTCTTCCTTCCAGCCCTTTTGACACCGCACTGGCAGACTTCTGGATGCCTGTGGATCTGTATGTCGGCGGGAAAGAACACGCGGTCATGCACTTGTTCTATGCCAGATTCTTCAGCCATTTTTGCCATGACCAAAAAATGGTCAAACACAGGTGAGCATTCATCCTGCTTTGCAAAATTAAGTTCCCGGTGGTGGGCTGGAGCCGCGTCAGTTCTTCAGAAGCAAGGTCAGTGTGTGTAACAGAGGAATCATGCCCTGGAGGCCGTCGCCAGCCTTAGTGAGCCGTGTTTATCCGCGTTGCTCACGGGTTCTGGAATGTGATGTCGCACACCCACATGGAACCCAGCCTCCAGGCCCTCTCTGTTTGTGTAGCTGAGGCGGGGAGGGAGCTTCAGCATGGTGTGTGATGGTACAAGGAATGATAGGAAACTACAGTAAATATTGAAATTAAAATATTAGCCAGGTGTGGTGGCAGAAGCCTGTAACCCAGCACTCTGGAGACCGAGGCAGGAGGACCGCTGCAAGTTTGAGGTCATCCTGGACCGTATAGTGAAAACTGGTCTCAAGACAAAACAGTGTCGCTGCAGTAAAAGGGACGCGGCCGCCGTCAGCCCTCAGAACCCTGCCCTCAGCTCACACACTGTCCTCCCACTGTCCTTGCCACTTTCTGGCGTTCTTCTACAGTGCCCTTCCCTACAAGGTATGATCAGAAATGTGGTGAAGGCCGTCATCCAGAGAAAGGCATCCAACGGCAAGGCAACACATAGCAACATGACCCAGTGTCCTCCTCCACCTTAGTCACCACCCGTGGCACCCTATGCCTTCAACTCTACCCACATCAGAGTGAAGGGAAGTATTTTAAATTGACTCAGGACAGTGAGGCAGCCAGGATAGCACCTTCAGCAAAGACCTTTGCAAAAGAGCACTCCAGAGCTGCTTCAGAAAGTGGCAAGAAAGGTGGGATAAGCGTGAGCAGAGCGATGGGAGTACGAGGGCGGGGCATGGCAGTGTGTCTGTGTGTCCTTAATAATTTTGGGTTTTGTTCAGACAGCTTTTTTTGTGTGTGTGTGTGGAACCAGGGATTGAACTCAGGTCCTTGCCTTTGCCAAGCAAGTGCTTATTCTACTGAGCTATCTCCCCAGCCCCCTTATTTTTTCTTTTAACACACCTCATACAGGGATTTTCTAAGCTCTCATGTGAGGTCCTGCTTGTTAGCTGGTCCCTCTGGCTAACCTCTGCTCCTGTGTTTGGCTGAAACCCGCCTTCCTGGATCCTTCTGACCAATGCACACAGTGCTTTGGCAGATGGAGAACCACGGTGTTTACACACTGGTGGATTCTCGAGCTCTCGGGCAGTGGTCTGTTTCCTCATAGGAAGGCTGTGTTCTAAGGTGACCATGGGTCTTGTTTAGTCTTTCTTATTCTCTGTTTGTCCCTCAGGGAGCTTGTTCTCAGAGGGGTGTGTTGAGGTAGGGGTGCATTTTGTTGATATGTTCATTTTAAGTATTATATTCCTGGCATGTACATCTTTTGCTCTTTTGATTTAGTAGTGCAGCACAGTAGTCTTTCCAAATCAGCGCATACAAATCTCCCATTCTTTTAAATTTATGTATAGCATGCCACAATTTATTGAAGGAGTCACCTGTTTTTCTAGTTACTGTTACCTAAGAAAGGCCCACTGACCCTCTTTACCTATGATCTTTTCAAGTATTTCAGAGATTCTCGGTAGGTCCAGACCCAACTGTGGGTCAGAGGACATGTGTGTTTATTATTGATAGACTAAAAATGCAGGGCCTGGAGCCCGCTGCAACGCAGGCCCTGCTTCACGGAGATGATGTTCCACTCAGCCGCCTTTGCCTGGCCTCCGAGGGCTCCCTGGCTCCAAGCAGAACGAGTGGGTTAAAAGAAGTCTACTGTAGAGAAAACTAATTTAGGAGGTAAATTAAATGCTTAAGCTAATTGTCTCCCCATTATCTTGAGAGCCCTGCGTGTGTAACAATAATCTGAGCTACGTAAGGACACAGAACGTGTGCACGGCACCGCTCGAGTTCACATGAGCTGCTGTAGCTGAGCCTCAGGCCCTAGGCGCTCAGCACACCGCATCTCACCTATGGCAGTGAGTCCCCTGCCTGGAGATGACCCTGGTGACCGCGCTCTGTTGCTGTCATGGTCTCGGGGACATCATGGACACTTTTGGGAGGGAATATTTTACAGATAGGGTCCCCCTCTGTAGCCCAGGCTGACCTCCAGCTCACAGCAATCCTCCTGCCTCAGCCTGGATTACAGGTATGCTCCACCATGCCTGGCATATCATATATTCTTAGTGAATGTTTCTTTAAATAAATTAAGCTTAGAAACCAGGCATGTTGGCACATGCCTATAATCCCAGCACTGGGGAGGCCATGACTGGAGGATCATTATAAGTCTAAGCTGCGTAGTGAGACCCTATAACAAATAAAAGATAAAGAATAAAAATAAATAAATGGAGCTTATGTCTTGACATAAATAGGTAGCAGTCCCTATTCTTGGAAGGCAGTGGCCTTCTTGGGAAAGTGAGAATTGAGTAGAAGTTACGGTTGCAGACCCGGTGACACCTGGGCAACATTTACTTCTCGGCTAAGAACAAAGACCATGTTTCTGGCTCCTTAATGATAAGTCATATTCCTATCATGTCCTGAAGAATCATTTGTAGAGGTAATCAAATAGTGGCAACTACCCTTGAGGACAGGGCCACTCTGAAGGACCCAGGACTTCAGGGCACTGGCCATTCTGCATTTCCAGTTGCGCTGGCACACACTTGGGGTGAGGGTCAGAGGGAGCCTCACCCTCTTCTCTTTGCTGAAGGAGCCCTTAGTGTGTCTCTTACCACTGCATCCCATGTGTGCAGGGAGCTCTCCGGGGTTCCCGACTGGGCGTAGCAGGGCACACTCTGAGATGCCAGGCTAGTGAGCCTGGAGTTCAGGTCCACCCCACAGTCACAGCTGGGCAGTACCCATGCTGCAAAATGCTTCCTTCCCTGGCCACCAGAGGAGTGCAAGCCCATCAGCCTGGAGACGCCGTTCTCCCTGCCGCTGAGAGGCTGGGATAGAACTTCCTGCGCCCTGCAGGAGGTGGGTTGAACAGCCATTCTGAAAAGCAGCTTGGTGGTCTATAAGACAAGCCTTGAAAGTGCGCCATCGTCGTTGTTTGAGAGAGTGCCTTGCCAGCCCAGGCTGGCCCTCAGCTTACTCTGGCCTCAGCCTCCCAAGAGCTGGCAGGTACGCACCATCATGCCTCACTCAGAAGTACTAATTTTTTAAAATATGAATTATATTTCTAGGAAGTTAGCCTGAGAAAAGCCGGCTTAGGTGCCAGGAGGTTCGTGTCAGTTTCAAGGATCTGGAATGTGCCTGAGCCCGGCCTGCCCAGGTTTGGAGCAGAGGCAAAGCCCTCTGATTTGCAGCCTCGTGGTCACAACCAAACTCAGAGGATGTTGAGAGCGAGGGGAAATGTCTCAGAAGTGGAGAGCCTGAGAGGCCAAAGTGCAGACCCAGCCGTTCTGCTGTCTTCGCACGTGCACGTGCACGCGCACCCAGGCGTGTTGGCACACATGACACAAGCAGAGAGCTGGGAAGCACGTGCCTGAGTGTCAGCGCTCGTCCTCGCGGGGCGCTGAGCTTGCTGGCGCGTTTCTGATTTTCTCTAGGTTGTTTACAACATGATGTTGAGTGCACACAGTGTACAGTCTGCAGAAGGGATGTTGATTGGTGGGCACTGGGCAAGTGGCAGCTCCTGGCATCCTGCGTCACCAGCCACAGTGTGGCAGAGCCGTGACACCTATGCCTCTCCCAGCTGAGTGGGGACAACTGCAGCAGACATTCTTCTTTTCCTGGGCTGCGCAGGGACTGACAGATGGCCCTGTAAGCGCTCGCAGTGCTGCACCGCAGAGCTGCGGCCCGGCCACTGCTAACCTTCGTGTGGAGACGGTGCTCGCCATCCTCCTGCCTCAGCCTCCCGTGGCGCCTCGACACACAGCTCTCACTCCGCTTGGCATTCTTTTGTTGCTCTTTGTGAAATTCCCTGAACCAAAATGACTCCTACTGCTTGCAGGTGACTAGCGGTGGGACAGTGGCTGCTTGCTGGCTGGGGTTGCTGGGCGGCGCATCTGCAGGCCCTTCTCGCTGGCTCTGGCCACACCACAGCAGCCAGGGAAGGGCGCCGTAGCGATGGCCTCTCGGGCAAGGACTCTTTGTGTGTTCCTGGTGGCTGCCAGGCGTGGGCATGGTGACACACCCCTGTGATCCCACCCTGGGAGGCTGAGGCAGAAGGGTGAGAAGTTCAAGCCCAGCCTGGGCAATGTAGCAGCTTCGTAAAGACCCTGTCTTAAAATTAAAAGGGTGGGGGTTGTAGCTCATTGCAAAGGGCATGAGTTCGATCCCCAGTAATGGAGAGAGGCAGAGACAGAGAGATTCTTGTAGCTGCGTCCCTGTGAGGCAGCCCTGGTGCATTGATTTCCCAAAGGGCACGTGAAGTGGCCTACTAACCCACATGGGGTAATCTCGTGCACCCTAATGAATAGCAGTTCTTCCTTTTTATATCCTTACCACCACAGGACAAGGTGACATCCATGCCTGTAGGGACCCATTGCTGTTGTTCCTTTAAAAAAATTATTTATTTTCATATTATAGTTGGCTCAGCCTGCCCTGGGGGTGGGGCTGGCTCAGCATATGGTGCTGGGGATCAAACTGCGGTCCCTATGGTTTCCTAAGCTTTCCAAAGCAGGCACTTTAGACCACTGAGCCATCTCACCAGCCCCACTGCTGCTGTTCCTGACGGAGCAGTGGCTGCACGGACCTGCAGTGGTGACCTCACTGCCCTGCTTGTCCTGCCTCCCACTGTATATGGTGCTGGGCACAGGGTGGGGCGCTGGCTCCCTGGGATGGAATTGGAGGAACAGGAAGGAGACTAGGAAGAAGGTGGGTCTGGCCTGATGGCCTTCGTGGACACCAGAGAGCAGGGTCCTTGTGGTCAAGCTCAGCGTCTCAGTGTCGCTAAGGTCCTGCCATGCACTGCTGCAGCGATCAGACACGTTGGCTACCTCCTTAGGGTTCCTTGGCGCCCACTCAGTGTGAGCAGGAAATGCCACTGGGCTGTGCCCTGGGGGCGAGTGTGGCGTCATGGAGGGCCTGTGCCCCTCAGACCCCAGACACCCCGCCCCTCGTTCCCAGGCCCTGGCCCTGGCCTCCGCCTCAGTCAGTTCCACCTCCCTGGCACAGGTGACACAGGAGCACGTCACCTCGCCTGTGTGTCTGCTAAGCCCTCCAGCTAACAGCCCAGCACTCTGTCAAGTACTCGTTGACTGAATAAAGGTGGTCATGTTCGGAGCAGAACATACAGGCAGATGTGGAGGAGCAGGCCGTGCAGGCGGGCGTGCCTTTCCTTCCCTGTCCCTGGTGCACCATGTGGGGTGACCGTGCAGTTCGGGGACCCAGAGGGTACAGCTTCCCAGGGGCCTTTTAATACTTCACTGGGAGATGGTGCGAGACAGGTCTCACTCCGTAGTCCAGTACCCAGGCTACTTGAACTCCTAATGCTCCTCCTGCCCCAGCCTCCTGGAGAGTTCTGAAGGGTAAAGCTGGATGGAAGGTTTGATCAGGGCTGGCTGGCTGCAATTCTGCGCATGCCCAGGAGGGGGCATAGAGCATCTCGCCTGGGTCTGAGCGCGCAGCAGCCCCGAGTCCATGGCCGACCTGAGGTCAGGGCTGAAGACGCGGGCTCTTCAGCGGGCTCTTCGGCCGCAGCAGCCTCCCCAGGTGGCCCCCGCCATGCTTTGGGTTCATAGCCTGCGCACTGGATTGTTGTGTGTTCCTCTCGATTTCCCCTTTTTAAATGCACCTTGTTCTCCGAGTCCCAGCGTGGGGTGTGCGTTACAGCTGGCAGCCTCCCTTCCACTCTCCGGTTCGCTCTCCCAGCCCCCACACATTAAGGAAGACATGCAGAAGGTGTCAGAGTCGCACATGTCACTCAGCGTGGTGATTTCCAGATCCACCTTGCTCCCACACATGACAAGCTTGTGTTCTCCTTTCAGCTGAAGACTGTTCTGTTGCGTGCACGTACCGTGCAGTCTTTAGCCACTCGCCTGTCCGTGGCTCTGTGTCTCCACTGTTGTGAACTGTGCCTCAGTAACCGTGGCTTGCGGCCCTCTGCTGTGCAGGCTCTGGTTCCTTGGGTGCGTACCAGAGGTGCGTGACCGTCGCACAGTAGCTCTGCTTTTGGTGTTGCTGGGGGTTGGATTCTTGAGGCAGGGTCCTGCTGTGTAGCTCAGGCAGGCCTCATGCTTGTGGAAGCCCTCCTGCCTCAGCCTCCCGAGCACCTGGCCACACCACGTTTATTGTTCTCTGTGTTCTTGTGGATGGCCATTCCCCCTGGGAAGTTGGACCCTCTGTGGCTTCGATTTGTTTCGCTGATGCCTAAAAATGTTGTGTATTTGTTTCACAACTTTGCTAGAGCAGTGTCTTTCACTTCCTTTGCCTGTTTATTGTTAGGGCTACTTGGGGGGGGTTAATTTTTCAAGTTTTTTTAAACACTCCAGTGTCGCTCCTCGGCTGGGGAGCAGCTGGCAAAGCCCTCCTCCCACTCCGCCACTGTCTCTTGCTGCTCCAGCTCTCTGGGCTGCTTCCTGTGCTGTTCCGAACCCCTGCCGTGTGGCATAGTCGGACTAGCTGGTTCTTGTGTTGTTTCCTGAGTGTCAGCATCCTCTTCAGGAAGGCTTTGGCTGTCCCAATGGCATTGAGTTTTCCTGTGCTTTCTTAGCTTCACTATTGAGCCAGTAAGGATTTCCTTTAAACTACTTTTTGCAAACAGACACAATAAGAAAGTCTAATTCACCCATGCTATAGAACGAGACCACTTGTTAAAGTGAGAGAGAGACACAACCCTCATGGAAAACCAATCCATGCTGGTAGGCGAAGGTGAATGAACTCACACGGCAGGGGTCACCCCCTGACCCTGAGACCCCGTCCTGGAGTGGGGTGAAGGCACTCTCCTGGGTCACTGGCATGAGGAAGTTTGCAGGCGCCATGGGCCAGGGAAGGAGAGCCTGGGAGCCGATGGCATCTGCCGTGTGGTTCCCCAGCTGCTGGGGTTCCCACCTGGGCCCCACTTCATCCCTCTGCCAGTGCTCAGGCATGTTTCCTGATGCCCACTTTACAGATTAGCAAGCTGAGCCCGGGCGGTGACTAGCTGGGGCTCACGGGAGCAGGACAGAGATGCTCAGCCCAGCAGGGCCTTGCTAGGGCCAGGCCTGGCTTCCTGAGGGCAGCCTCGCCCCACCCTCTGGCAGTGCCTCTGGGCAGCCCAGGCCTCCAGTCTCCCCCTCTCGTCCTCAGGGAGCCCTTCCACAAGCTACTGACGCAGGGCATCGTCAAGGGGCAGACATTCCGCCTGCCGTCCGGACAGTACCTGCCGCGAGAGCAAGTGGACCTCACAGGTGAGAGGCCCCGCCCCTTGGCCCCGCTGGCTGGGGAGGTGCAGCCTGTGTGTCCGCCCAGCGTAGACCAGCAAGGAAAGGCGCCAGCCCAGGGCTCACAGGCCTCGGCTCTGAAGGAAGAGCTCTGGTGCAGGCCCGCGTGCCCATGGAGAGCCGCTCAGGTGGCGCACTGTGCAGAGGCATCCCAGGAGGGAAACTCAGACACTTGCCTGGCAGAGTCCTCCTCTATAGTCTCAGCTTCTCTGTGCGGGAGGCGCATTTCCCAGTGTGCACAGTGGTGCTATAAAGGCCAGAGCCCACCCAAGCAGGACTTGAGGAGGGTAGCTTCCTGAGCTCCCCAGGCCCAGGGGACCTCTTCCAGGATATCTATGTTCTACGCTCCATGTCCTGGGCCAGGCAGAGTTGCGAAGCCTCTTCCCATGAGTTCTTGAACCCCACGAGGTTACTGAAACAAAGCTGGGCTCCACTGGTCCCTAGGGAGTTTGGTCGTGAGGTCAGGAACAGAAATGGCCAGCAGGGGGCGTCCTCCCTGCGTGGCCAGACACTTGAGCAACTGCCCCTGCTGTCCTGGGCCTGCCCTGCCCCAGTTTCCCCCTGTAAAGTGACTTTGAGGACACAGTGGCCACAGAGCCCAGGGTCCCATTCCCAAGAAGAGACTCAGCCAGCTGCTGTGCTGTGTGCTCCCGCAGCCAGGCATGGCACAATCCTCTCATCCAGACCAGACCACCACAGCCTCAGCCACCAGCACCCTGAAGCCTAGGCATGTGCTGGGGAGGGCACATCCCAAAGAGGCAAAGTGGTGGGGCCTGCAGAGGGTCACCAGTCCAGGCCTTGCGCCCGATGGCAGTCCCACAGGGGTAAGCTGCTCTCCCCACAGGCCCAGGCTGGCTGCCTGCTGTGAGCCCCAGCCGCAGAGCGCAGCTCACGCTTGGTCCCTGCTCGTTCCTACCTCACTATTCATAAATAACGTACATCTTAAGGGGGAGTTACTTTTCTAGAAAAGGTGGCACTGACTACCAGAACTGGGCTGCTGTGTATAAAAGGCTCCGGGAGGGAGGGGGCGCCGCCTCCGTTTCAAGCTCCACACACCTTCACACCACAGGAGAGCAGAGAAAGAGGCGTGCATGGGATTCTTCAAACAGCGCTTAGCCCTGCCGCCTGACTTCGCTCACTCCTTCTTGCTTGCTCTCTCTTGGGGGTGGCATTTTGGTTTTGGAGAAAGGGTCCCACAACACTGCCCAGGCTGGCCTCAGACTCCCCACGACCCACCTGCCCCTGCCTAAGGGCCAGGGTGGCAGGCCTGCAGTGCCACGGCCCACCCCAGACTCTCAGATCAGCCTTGCCTGGGAAGCCGCAGGCCCGCACCGCTCTTCATCCTCTCGGCCTCCAGGTTCTGCTCCTGTTCACGCGGAAACAAGGGAGCCACTGGCAGTGACGTGGGAGAAGATGAGCAAGTCCAAGCACAACGGTGTGGACCCTGAGGAGGTGGTGGCGCAGTACGGCGTGGACACGACTCGGCTCTACCTGCTATTTGCTGCGCCGCCCGAGAAGGACATCCTGTGGGATGTGAAGAGTGAGCCCCCTCCCTCCCTGTGGGGCCACCCCAGGCCGGACCCTGCGCCCATGAGACCAGTCCCCAGCAGCTGTTGCCTGGGTGATCGGGGATGCCTCCCAGTTAGAGGCCCCAGCTCTCATGCACAGTGGCAGTGGTGGCTTCTAGTGACGCGATGCCGGTTCCAGGGCAGCGCCATGGTGGCAGACTGGCCCTGCGCGGCTCCTCAGTAGCCCTGGTCCAAGCCACTAGGCCTCTTGTTTGAACCAAAAGGTTCCTCTTAGAAGAGCTCTCCCTCCTCCCCAGGCACAGCACCCTGAGGGCTGCCCTAGCAGCCTTCCCTGCCTCTCCAGGCGCTGTCCCCACCGTCATGTGGCTGGCAGGTGTCAAGTCATCCTGGGCATCACCAAGCTGGGTGCGTGCCCCCAGGCCCGGGTGCACAGCCTCCCCACCCCGCCTGCCCACCATTGTCCCCTGTTGGGTCACCCGGAGTGCGGTGCAGGCACAGGTCGTGCGCCCTGAGTTGCAGCTCTGGGCAGCCCACTCCCTCGCCCTCACAGTGCTTCCTCGCTTCTTCCCAACCCAGCGGATGCGCTCCCGGGGGTGCTGAGGTGGCAGCAGCGGCTATGGAGTCTGGTCACCCGCTTCATCGAGGCCAGGGCTGCCCGCGAGGACCCACAGCCCACACCACTGAGCAGCGAGCAGAAGGCGGAGGCCAGGAGGCTCTGGGAGTACAAGAACGCCGTCATCGCCCAGGTCAGGGCCTGTGATAAGGCAGGGCAGGGTGGGACCATCCTAGACAGTGTGGGGCATGGCACAGGATCCCATGGCAGCCCTGAGCCCCGGCCTGCGCCCCATCTAAGTGACTGGTCCAGTGTAGCCTACTGTCGCCCTATCCAGTGTCCCACGTGGGGACAGCACACCCGAGCTGAGGTTCAGGGTCAGGTCACTTGTTTTCTCTCAGGCGGTTCTGTGGGTCTTGGGCTCTGTTCCGTCCAGCAGCTAGGGGTCTGCCCCATCCATCGGGGAGCCTAATGGCTCCTGCCCTACTTAGTCTGGGCCACGTCAGCCACTGAGGATTGGTGCTCCCGCCCCTCACCCTTGTCTCATGCTTGCTCCTGTTGTGACCACGATGGCTTCCTGACCTGTGGTAGGGACCATGCTGTCACCACAACTGAAGAGTAAGCAGTTGGTATGTGTGGCACCCGCTGTAGCCCAAGCACCAGTGAGGCTGAGGCAGGAGAATCACGAGGTCAAGCCCAGCCCCTGCTGCTTACAGACCTATTGAGACCCTGGCTTAAAATTTCAAAATAAAAAGGGGCTGGGATGTCACTCAGGCATGGTGGGAGAGGTCCAGTCCCAGTAGAGGGAGCAGTGTTGGCTGGGAATTTCAGAGTCTGTGCTGGTGACACAGTAGATAGAGACTTTATTTTGTTAATATCATTGATTGCACTCATTTAATTTGAGTAGTTTTGTTTATTGGGGTGGTTTTTGTTTTTGAAAAGCTCTGGCTCTGGGCTGGCAAGATGGCTCAGCGGTCTAAAGCTCCTGCTTAGGCAGGCTTAGGCAGCAGCAGGGGCAATAGTTCCATCCCCGGCATCAGATGCTGCGCCAGCCCCACCCCGGGGCAGACTGAGCCAGCCGCGATGTAAATAAATAAATGAATAAAGTTTTTTAAAAAAGAAAGAAAAGCTCTGGCTCTGCTATTCAGTCTGGCCCGCAGCTCACTACGTAGCCCATACTCGCCTCAGACACACAGTGGTCCTTCTGCCTCAGCCTCCTGAGCACTGGCATTGCAAGTATGTGCAGTCACGCCCACTAACTTCCCCTTTTTCAGAATTCTTTTTCTGGAGAACTCAAAGGAATTTTTTATACTGGCTCCGCCTGCCCTGGAAGTGGGGCTGGCACAGCATGTGGTGCCAGGGATTGAGTCGCAGTTGGGCACTTTAGACCGCTGAGCCATCCCTCTGGCCCTCAAAGGAATTTTGAAGAAAGCATGTAACCCTCTCTGCCACAGGTGACGGACCATTTCACGGAGGACTTCTCCCTGAACTCCGTGATCTCGCAGCTTATAGGACTCAGCAATGCCCTTTTGGTGAGTGGCCCTGTGCTGTCCTTTGCTGGTGGTGGGGAGATGTGACAGGGTGGCCCACAGGTCCCATGGTGGCCCCTCCCCAGCACATGTCTTCAGAAAGCATTTTCTCTGTTGCCACAACCCAACTGTGGCCAGAAGCCCTTCCAGATCTGAGCCCTAAACCGCTGGTGCCCAGAGCCTTGGGTGGAGACCTGCAGGCCCCGGAAGGGCAGAGCCGGGCACGTGGCCAGGACCCATGCAGGGCCGGCGCAGGCCTCTCTGTGGCTTTTCCTGCCTGAGAGCCTGGGATTTTATGTTTATCAGATCCAGGGGGATCTGAGTTACTCTCTCAAAACGGAGACCAGCCCCTCGGGGCTGTGCTCTCCTGCGACATGTGACTCCCATTTGGCTTCCAAGGGAAAACTTTGCCCACAAGCAGGAGTAGCTGTTGGGAACACACTCTAGAGCTACTAACAAGAGTTTTCAGCATGGTGGCCTCTCTGGGCTTTGAGATAGGGGCCCTGGCCACCCAGCTCAGGTACAAGTCAGTCCCCAGCACTCATAGGTACACAAGAAAAAAAATCTAAAAATTTGATTCCAAAAAAGTAGATGCTTTTAGAATAGCAGAATGCTCCATAAGCTGGGCATGGTGGCACACGCCTATCATCTCAGCACTTGGGAAGCTGAGGCAGAAGGATCACTATGAATTCCAGTCCAGCTGACTGCATGGTGAATTCGAGGCCAGCTTGAACTGTGTATCGAAGCCCTGTCAAAAAAGACAGAAAAACTGAAGTGGCCCACAGTAAAAGACAGATAAAGCTGTAGAAAACATTGATAACTGGTATGTAGGCAAAAGATCAGTATCTGTAGTACATGACAGCCCTTACATGCTAATATGAAAACTCCTAACCCAAATACGGCCAGTGGAGCTGGAAAGACAGTAACACAATCCGTGGCTCCCTGTGACCTGAGGCAGCCACCGCAGGTGATTTACTACCACCGAGGCCTGGACCCCAGATGTACTCCCGTCACAGCAGTGAAGCAACTTGCATCGTAGCCACAGAGAGGAAGAGCTGGGCACGGTGGCACTTGGCAGTACACCCAGCACCTGCACCGTGGCCAGGCTTGTGGCAGCAGGGCGTGGGGGGTCCCTAGGGTGGTGGGACCTCTGTGCAGGTCCTTTGCTTGGCACCCAGCTGTGGCCCAGGAAGCCAGGCGGAGAGCCCGAGAACAAACCTTTCTCTGCTCAGTGTGCTGCTCCTTCTGGGCGCAAACCCCCTGCCCTGTGGGTGACCTCCTGGCCTTGGGCCCTTGCAGAAGTGACAGGAGCCCCTCAGACGGCAGCGCACACGCTGCCGCCCCATTGTGTGTGATGCTGCGATTCCACGAGGCCCTCAGTCCTGAGCAGTGGTCCTTGAGGACTCTGGGCAGGGCATGGCCTCACTGTCCTCCCGCCTGTCCTCTGTGGCCCCAGCAAGCCTCTGCGCAAGTTCTCCACAGCGCCGAGTTTGAGGACGCGCTGTGCGCGCTGCTCGTGATGACTGCCCCACTGGCCCCGCACCTGTCCTCGGAGCTCTGGGCAGGTAAGTGGGCACTGCGTCTCCCCAGAGGCCGCTGGGTGGGCTGGACTGTCCTCATTTTAGGGTGCTCACTTGGAATCCTGGGGTCCGTCTACTGTCACCCTGTCCACCAGGAAGGGCACTTGCTGCTGTGTGCCAGGGCACGTGGATGCCACCCCTCAGTGTCCCCTGGGTCCTGCTTGCCAGGGCCCAGCTTGCACAGGAAGGGTGCTGTTCACCTGCTCTCATCCACTCCCTCCACCTGACGCCTCCTTACCTGACAGGAGCCCTCAAGGCTGGTCCTAAAGCCCATGCCATGTGTGCTGGGTGCCTCCCGGAACTCTCCCTACCGGGAGAGCTGCTGGCCATTAACCCTCAACGTGGGATTGGGCCAAGCAGACCGGGACAGTCAATGGGAAAGGTCATCGGTGAGTGTCTCGAGGTGTTTCTGGAAATAGCTCGCGTGGCCTGTGTCACTCAGCAGTGTGTGGGCACAGAAGGCCCCTCCAGCTGAGTTTATTGCCATGGCCTAGCACGTGTGAGGCCCTGGGTTTGTCCCAGCACTGAAAAACATTGGAAAAGTAACCTGGGGGCGGGGAGTGGCTCCTCACTATGTCACAGTTCAACTTTCACGGACCCACTGTTTCATGGGCTTTCAAAAACTAGCTAAATTGGGGCCTGGCGGAATGGCTCAGTGGTCTAAAGTGCCTGCTTGGGAAAGTTTGGGTGGCTTCAGGGACTGCGGTTCCATCCCCGGCACCACATGCTGCGCCAGCCCTGCCCTCGGGGCGGGCTGAGCCGGCCATTAAAAAAAACAAAATCAAAACAAAACAAAAAAACTAGCTAAATTAATTATTTGCCATAATTTTTTATGGATTTTTTTGCCATACTGTGGGATTGTGCAATACTGTACAGTATGTATATGTTGTTAAAATTATGTAGATTTACAAATACAGAAAATGGTTAAGGGGTTGGCCACATGGCTCAGTGGTTTAAAGCACCTACTTAGGCAGACACAGGGGCCAGGGGTTCAATCCCCAGAAAATCATAAGAAAGAAAATGATTAGGAACATTAGTAGTGTTTTTAAATTTTTTTTTTTTTTTAGACAGGGTCTCGCTGTACAGTTCAGGCTGGCCTTGAGCTCAGTTTTGTAGCCCAGGCTGGTCTTGAACTCTCACCGATCCTCCCGCCTCAGCCTCCCGAGTGCTGGGATTACAGGCATGCGTCACCACGCCCGGCTAGTGTTTTTAAAATTGTAGGGATAAAAAATAAAAAGAAAAGAAAATAAAAGTGTGGGAAAGGTTTATCAGAGCATGCAGAAAAGGGCTTATAAAGCCTTAAAATATTATAAATATTAAAATAAATATAACGTTGCTACTTCTCTGCTCTTCACTCATCATGGGGATGCCTGGCTTATAACCTCCATGCTAAGTGAGGAGCCACTGTACAGCTCAGCAGCGTGAGCATCTGCCCGGCAAGCACAGGGTCCTGAGTGTGATCCCCAGGACCAAAAGACAAAGTAATCTGATGGCTAGGTATTGTGGCACACCCCTGTAATCCCAGCACTTGGGAGGCTGAGGCAGGTGGATCACTGGGAGCCCAAGACCAGTCTGGGCTACAGAGTGAGCTCACGGCCTGCCTGAATTGCACAGCAAGACCGTCTCAAAGAGACGAAAAAAGAAGAATAATCTGAGCATCCTGTGGGAAAACCTACGGGGTGGAAGAGGGGCACAGGTGCGCTTCACTCACTCAAGGTCAGACACCCAGCGCACAGCGACAGCAAGTGAGGCTGGTGCCTAGGGACTCTGTGGGGCTCAGCCTCCATGCCGGCCTGCCCCATGAGCCTCCAGGGTCGTGGCTGCTGGAGGTGGGGAGGGGGTGGAGAGCTGAGTGCTCCCAGCAGCCCCTCTGGCACAATCATGGTGTTGGGGGCTGTGGGGAGCACTGGCTCCGATGCAGCCTCAGGCACCACTGCGCTCTGTGCAGCCCCCATGAGCACTGAGCCTGCGGGGCTTGGGGGGCTTCCGAGGCCTCACAGGGCAAGGGGTCCTTCGTGCCTGCCTGGCGACTCACCCTGTGCCTTGGTGTTGCAGGCTTAGCGCTGGTGCCCCACAAACGCTGTGCCCACTACGCCTGGGACGCTGACGTGCTGCTGCAGGCCTGGCCCGCTGTGGACCCGGAGTACCTCCAGCAGCCTGACGTGGTGCAGGTGGCCGTCCTGGTGAGCATGCAGGCGTGCAGCGCTCAGGACCTGCAGGGCCTCCTTCCTTCCGCTGCCTCGGGCGGGAGTGTGGGGCAGTGAGGGCAAAAAAAGGGTGGCGGCAGTGGCCCAGAGGCGATGCCAGAAGCACTGCCCAGGCAGCGTTAGGAATTGTTTCTGCCATGCACAGCGGCGCACCCCTGTGACCCTAGCTAGCATTTGGGCGGCTGAGGCAGGAGGATCACTTTGAACTACAGAGCAAGACACTGCCTTAAAAAAAAAAAAAAAAAAAAAAAAGGCCGGGGGCATAGCTCTGTAGCATAAACACCTGCCTGGCAAGTGCAAGGTCCTGAGTTCTGTCACCAGTTCCACAGCCAAGAAAACAAACAACAAAAACCAATTAAATTAATAAAATGGGGGCCGGCATGGTGGCTCAGTGGTCTAAAGCACCTGCTTAGGAAAGCTTAGGCAGGGGCCTGGCGGAATGGCTCAGTGGTCTAAAGCGCCTGCTTGGGAAAGCTTGGGCGGCTTCAGGGACCGCGGTTCGATCCCTGGCACCACATGCTGTGCCAACCCTGCCCTCGGGGTGGGCTGAGCCGGCCGTAAAAATGAGTGCATAAACAAACAAAGATTCTGAAACAAGAATAAAAATAATAAATAAAATTTTAAAAAAAAAAGAAAGCTTAGGCAATTTGCAGAGACCGCAGTTCGATCCCCAGCACCTCATGCTATGCCAGCCCCACCCCCAAGGCAGGCTGAGCTGGCAATAATAATAATAATAATAATAATAATAATAATAATAAAATGGCCATGGTTGCTGTTCAGTGGCAGAGCACCTGGGTTTGATCCTGTAGTTCCAGGGTGAAAAAATTAATTTTTCTTTTGCTGTGGTAAATTGGGTTTGAAATAATAAGTTCAGTTCATTGTTTAAACCTTTGTACAGGAAATAGCTCTCCTATGGCTTGTTCTCCATTATCTTTTTGTCTCTTGGAATTACATTTATTAGTTTTTTTGTTTTGTCTTGTTTTTTCAGAAAGGGTCTCACTGGACCACCAGTTCGGGCTGGTCTTGCACTCACTTTGTAGCCCAGGCTGACTTTGACGTTATAGCTGTCACCCTCCATTAGCCTTCCCAGTGCTGGATTACAGACATGCACTACCACACCTGGTTTATAATTTATTTTAAACTTGACCTTGAACTCCTCACCTAGCCCAGGCCAGCCTTGAGCTCCTGGCAACCTTCCTGCCTCGGCCTTCTGAGTGCTGGATTACAGACATAGGCTCCAGAGGCCTGGCTTCAATTTTTAATTTCTTTATGCTGTTGGAGTGGCCAGAAAGCATTTGGTCCTGAGTTCAAGTCCCAGCATCAAAAACAACCAGAAAGCATCTTGAGCCTGGTATGGTGGTCCACATCAGTAATCTCAGCATTGGGAAGGCTGAGGCAGGATGATGGCCATGAGTTAGACGCCAGCCTAGGCTACATAGTGAGTTCAAGACCAGCCTAACCTACATAGCAAGATCCTATCTCAAAATAAAGTACCAGACTATACTTCGGGTCCATTTTTGGCCAGAAAAGTGGCTAAAGAGATGCCTTGTGGATCCAGTGCTGGGTGGACGCACAGAGTGCCCCCTGTGGAACCAGGCATCAGAAAGAGTGGCCGACTTCATCCCACAGGAGTTGACCATTTGCAATCTCTGTAAAACCCAAGGGTACAGCCCAGTCTGACCCACTGTGGACAGAGCCGTGGTCCCTAGTGGCTTGGCCCTGCCGCTGCCCCTGGAATGGCCAGGCACCCCAGGCTGAGGGTTGGGGTGTTGTTCCCACCGTAGCTGTGTCTGTCTGTCCCTCCATCTGTCCATCCATGTCTCCCTGTGCACTGCGCCCACCCTGCAGCTGACCCGTTCCCTGTGCCCCAGCGTCCAGCCCCTGTGCCATCCTCACTTGGAACCTCTCTTCTCCACAGATCAACAACAAAGCCTGTGGCCAGATCCCTGTGCCGCAGCAGGTGGCCAGAGACCAGGACCGGGTCCAAGAGCTGGTTCTGCAGAGCGAGCTGGGTGCACGGCTGCTGCATGGGCGGAACATCCAGAAGGCCTTCCTGTCCCCCAGGACAGCCCTCATCAACTTCCTGGTGCAGGAGTGATGGCAGGCAGGCGAGCCCGGGTTGGGGCTCTTGGCTTTGTGCTGGGCAGGACGGAGTCACGAGGCTGCATGGGTGACCCAGCACAGGGAGAAGTGAAGAGGACCCTGCTGTGCCCTGGCCCCGAGCCCGCCTGCGAGCCACAGCTGCTGGGCCTCCATGGAGCCATAGGAGGGTGCAGGATGGAGAGGCACGGGACTGGGCCGGTGCCCAGAGCACCGGGTCCCATGGTGGCGCCCCTCGCTGTGTCCCCAGAATTAAGGTGGCCTGAGGAGCCTCACTGCTCAGGCGTGGTGTGCTCACCACTGTGACCCTTGCCACAGAAGTTTCTTGGGTGACCAGCGGTATCTCTGCCTCCCAGCTACCAGAAACAACCACGGGGACCATTCAGTGTCCAGGGCGTACATGGCTGTGCGTAGGGACCAGAAGGCACTCCTCTGATCCAGATTCCAGGGGTGCCGGTGCCCCCCCCCCCCACTGGTTGGCCTCTCTTCCCGCCCCAGCTGGATGCCAGCAGGCTGGACACGGACATGCGGCAGGCGCCGGAAGGAGCCTCGCTACTCCCGGGCCGTCCCAGCTGCTGCCAGGCAGTGGCATTGGCTGCTGTACCAGGAGAGAGAACCTGCTGCTGCCCGGTGCCAGCCCAAGGGACTGGGCCCCAATGCAGTGCCCGCACCATCCATGCGGCCCCAGAGCCAGGCATGGCAAAGCAAGTGTGCAGATGCCAGCTGTCACCTCCAGCGTCCAAACCACTGCAGTTAGGGCTGCTGGGGACCGCCAAAAATGGACCCCACTCCGAGAAGGGGCCGGTTCTGGTTTCACATGATGTCAGCAACAAGGTGCTCTCACCAGAACTGGCCTAAGCAACGGATGCATCTTTAATTAACAGGCCAGGAGTAGGGTGGAGGCAGAGGCAGTGTCAGGTCGCCTAGTCTCTGTTCTGTGTGTTCTCTGAAGCAGTGCTGCTGCGTGCCCAGAGCCCAACAGTGGGCGCTGTGCTTGGGGAGCTAAGGCGTTGGGGTCACTTCCTCTGTCTGCTCTAGGGATGGCTCAGGGACGCAGTGAGCCCCCTGCCGCCATCAGAAGCGTGGGAAGCAGCTGATCCTCAGGGACTGTTCCAGGGAGCTGGGGATCATCTGCCACCCCATAGGGACACCAGAGCACCGGGCTTTCCACGCAGGCTCAAGCTCAGTGCTGTGCCTGTCCCTGAAGCCCTGGGAGTGCAGCTTATTTGGACTGGGATGTGCCTTGGGCAGCAGGAATCCCAAAACCTCTGCATGCGGGGCTGGGGTGCTGATCCCCACGCCTCACACAAATCTCCATGTGGTCCTAGTGGGCAGCGGAACTCAAGGAGCCCTGGATCCTTCCAGCCTGGCCCAGGACAGAGGCCTGATGAGGTGTTGGGAAGGAGTGGACCAGAGGGGAGGCCAGGCTCGGGACCCCAGGCGGTCCGCCCAGTGTTCTGGGAGCCAGCCTGAGCAGACACGGCCTCCTTGGGTGTGGGAGCGGACGTGGATTAAAGAGAAGTAAATGTGGGGGTCTGGCATAAAGAGAAGTGGGTGCTTTTCTTGATTGTCTTTTTCGAGGGTGAGTAGCACGGTTGCACCTAGCCATCCCCCTGCCTGGTGCCCATGTGGCCAATTGCAATGTCCACCACACCCATTGCCAGCGTGAGGAGAGCCCCGGGCAGGCTTCAGGAAACGGCAGCAGCAGTACCTACTGCGGGCACAGGGCATCAGTAGAGGGCAAAGCCCAGGGGAAGCCCCAGCTTGTGGGGTGGCCACGTCGTTTCTGGTTGGGGATGTGGTTGTGACGGCAGGGGTATGCAGGGCCAAGGCTGCCTCAGCAGAAGTCCTCTGAAGAACGTGGGGCCGAGGGCCAGGGTGGTGAGTGGGTGGTGGTGTGGCCATCACTGGTCAGGAAGTCAGTGCACTCAGTGGTGGGAGGAAGGGGCCTCAGCACCTGGGCTCCTGTGGTTTCCTGTGGTACTGGGGCAAGCCCAGGGTGGCTCTACCAGGACCTGCATCCCCTGAATTTTGAATTTTGAGAACAGCAGAGCTTGAACTTTGGATCCTGCAGCCTTGGCCTCCCAAAGCGCACCACTATGCCCGGCTAAAACATAGGTTTTCAAAAACAATAGAAAAAAAAATTTACAGAAATTTTCTCATGAATAAAATGACACACATATGTGATGGATCCCACCCATAATTTTTAAGATTTCAACCCTTTACAGACAAAGATGATGGGTGGAATTTGCCCGTGGGCCACCGGCAAGCCCTTGGGGTCATTCTTTCCTCTGTTTATTTTCAGCATCATTTTCTAATGCATGCAGGCCACACATGGGCTGAGGACAGGGAGACATCAGGACACTTTTGTGAAGACTTTGGTGACCTGAGAATGCCTCGAGCCGCCTCTTCTCCTTCCGGTTGTGGGTGTCTGCCCTGGGCCCCTTTCCTATGTGGAATCCAGAGAAATACAAAACAGCACCTCAAAGAAGCTTTCTGGTGGGGGACATGATTCTGAGGAAAGGGGTATGCAGCCTGGGTGGACGGCAGCTATACTGCAGGGCCCTGGGGTCTTGCAGCCAGGACAGGAGAAAGACGTCCCTGCCAGAACTCCCAGGTCCCATGGTGGCCATCAAAGCCTGGAGGACCCTACCGGAAGCCAGAGCACCTGACTTGCTGGACCCCACAGGAAGTGATGTCACATCCTGCCTCCAGGCTGCATCAGCACAGGTCAGTACCACTCATGCCAGACTCTAGGTCCAACCCAGGTGATCCAAGATCTCCAAATGACAAAGGGAAAATAAATGACACTCCCAACCTGCCAGATGCCCAATACACTGAGTTTGTGCTCCCCGAAATCGAAGAATGAGTTCTAAGGCACGGCGCAGCTGCAGAGTGGGAAATGTTATCGAGGGAGAGGCAGCTCCTGTGAGACGGGCGGGGGGGGGGGGGGGGGGGGGGGGGGGGGGGGGGGGGGGGGGGGGGGGGGGGGGGGGGGGGGGGGGGGGGGGGGGGGGGGGGGGGGGGGGGGGCGTGGCAGCGAGCCCGCTTCTCGGAAGTCTGATGGAGCTACTCACGAGGGGGATGCGGGTCACAAGTGAGCACAGCACGGGACAAAACTGATCAGCAAGACACACGCAGGTGACGTTCAGTCTGCAGGGAAGCGGTCCCGGAGCATGCATGCACGGGGAAGACAAGGAGCTTGCCTGGGACCGCCGGGCCAGGCGGTCGAGGCCACCCATCTGGGTGATGGTGTCCGTTTAGACTTTATTGGGCTAGGTGGTACCGACTGTAGTCTGTGGCTTACCCCCTGGTCACGCCATCTTTGTCTTGAGGCCTGGCCTTTGACGCCTGTGCCTTGGGCCGCAGCTGTGATGTGTTCTTTTCTGCCCTGCTTCCCTCGGGGCCGGGCCTGCTGACTGCCTGGAGTATCTCTACCTAACTCAGAGGCCAGTTCACGCTCCAGGGCGAGGAGTGCACGGAAAGCAGCTGTTCCTTGGGCAGAGGGTGGGTGGCCACTCACTGGGAAAGTGGAGGCTGGGATGACCCCCGGGGAGTGGCGGGGCTCCTCGGGAAATGGAGCGTGAGGGTGGGGTGAAAGCCAGCGAGACCCACCTCAGCCCCGGGTGCCCCGTGGCAGATGAACATCTCATTATCAGCTGGCAAAGAATGAGCGTGCTAATACCGACAGCCGTCCACCCCCAGCCCCACTCCAATTTAGGCGGTGCCTGGGACTCACAAACGGGGTCAGGGGTGCCTGATCAAAGCCCCAGATTCAGAATGGCCAGGCCCTGGCTTAGGCACTCTGGTCCTTACCTGTAGACCCAGACAGAGGTGCTGGGCTGGGGCACACCTCCCTAAATCTCCAAAAGCCTGAGAGAGAGAGAGTGTGTGTGTGTGTGTGTGTGTGTGTGTGTGTGTGTGTGTGTATGTGTGCATGCGTGCGCCTTTTTTACCGCCCAGTGGTCTTGCCGTCATCTTTCTGTTCATGCCACGTTCTGGACCTGCCCCGAGCGTTTCTTCTGGCCATCTGTTGATGATGTAAGGCACGTGTTGGGTGCATGGGACAAATTCCCAGGGAGCAGATGACCAAGGAGCACGAGCCCTTGGCCTTCCCTCTTGTCCTTCTGTCCCAGCAGCCTCTCCTCCCCCCAGCAGCCATGCTTTCCCTTGGCTCCCAGCCTGGGGAGGGGGGCTGCACTGGAGCCAAGCCCGAATCCAAGTCACATCTGCTTCCTGGTCCTTAGACTGCTCCCTCTTGGTGAGCAGTGGGCTATTGTCTGCTGAAGTGCTCATTTGCCAACAAAAGGCTCTAAGAAAGT
Source organism: Myocastor coypus (assembly GCA_004027025.1). NCBI lineage: Eukaryota > Metazoa > Chordata > Mammalia > Rodentia > Myocastoridae > Myocastor > Myocastor coypus. The sequence goes on along the minus strand of PVJA010000602.1, from coordinate 107,759 downwards.
CGTCAGGTTTGGGGGTTCTCCTGAGCGGCCACCCTAAACGGGTGCACACAGCCTCATGCCCCTCTTTGCCTGTACAGGAAGTGTGAGGGATCCACTCTCCCCACATTTGGACTGGATGTCCCCAAGCCAACCATGAAGTTACTCACCTGCCATTCTGTGGCCGGCCCTGCTCTCCCCATAGACCCTGATAGGTTCCCCAGCCCCACCAATGGGCACCCGTTCCTGAAAAGGTCAGAGCGCACCCTCCCCTGGGGGCGGAGCCTGCAGCCTGGCCAGGCTGGCTGCAGGGAGGAGCTGTATGAAGACAGCGAGCCTGGAAGGACTCATGGGGAGGCAGGGAGCATCAATGATGGGGACCTGGCAAGCCAGGGGGTGCATTCTATTGGTCAGGAGGCCTGCCTGCTGTGGCCCCAGTGTCTGCACAGAGCCCTGCCTGGGCTGGCCTGGAGCTGCCACAGGAAGGACTGCAGCCACTGGGCTCAAGACCACTGTTCTCTGGCCTTCACAGTGCCTGCCCTGATGCAGGACTCACCTTCTCTAGAGCACTTCCTTTTCTTTTTTTTTTTTTTTTTATTCCTCTTTTGCCTTTAATAAGCAGCAAGCTTATAGCAGGCTGCCAGCTGAACTGAGGCAGCATGGTGCTGGGGGGGCACCTGAGGGCCGTTGCCAGCAGCGTAGGAGGCAGAGTGGGAGAAGAAGAGGGGCTGTAGGGTGCTGTCTGCAGAAGCTGTCGGAGCTGCAGGAAGCTGCTGCTTCTCCTGGGCCTGTTCTGCTGGGGGACCTTGTCATGCTGGCTTTCCTGGTAATGTTAGTGCTCTTTGGCAGTGGGGCTTGGAACCTTGTTGTCGTTGAGAATGGCCGTGACTCACTTTGGAGGAGCGCCGGTCCTCTCTTTGAGCATCACTTCCTAGCTCCAGAGGGTAAAATGGCACTCTGGTCAGCCTCTTGGAGGAGCTTGTCACCACTGGCTCCCCTGATGGGAACTCCGCTGTCCAGCTCATGCCGAGGATGGCTGTGGTGCTTGTCGGGGAAGCTCTGGTCCTTACCTAGCGCATCGCTTCCTGTCAGACCCCTCAGCCTGCTTGCACAGATCCTTCAGCCCGCTGGCCCAGACTCCCTAGCTTCCACCCCTGACCTTTGGGCCTTCCAGCACAGACTCATAAAGTGGGCCTGCATGAGCCACTGTCGTGGGCTCTGGGCCTCCAGCTGGACTGTGGGAGGCACCGTCACAGGCGTTACGCCTTCAGCTGGGCTCATGCAGGACATCCCAAGCCAGGCCCTGGCTGGAGTCTTGGGTCATTAGTGTGTGCACGGATGGTCTGCACTGTCACATGGCTCTTCGGGGTATGATTCTTTGTGATCCTTTAGGATTCATTAAAAATATCTGAAAAAAAATATGTCCTGGACTGTATTGTTCACCTACAAAAACCCCAAACCATGGCACTTATGGACCATTTGTCCTGGGAAATTCTTTGAACGGGATGATGAGAGCCTGGAAAAGCCCCGGGGCAGCCAACATCTGGTGCCAATGCGACAACACTTGATCCAAACAGCAGTCATTAGGTGAGCACAGCAAGAAAGCAGAGCAGCAGCACGGCCTGGGCTTGTCCTCACACAGCTCTAGTCTGGGCCACCTCTGGACAGAGTGGTGCTGGAAACAGCGCACAAATCCCCACTTAGGCCCTGCTCCCAGAGACAGAGTGCTCGGACACACTTGGCGGCTTCCCCTGGGCCGTCAGGTTGTGAGGCGTGGCAGGCAACTTCATGCTGTGCTGTGCCCCGTACAGTAGCAGGCAGCGTCTGACGCACTGAGATGACGCTGGTGCTGGCCCTGGCGCTCACTGTGGCGCATCTCAGCAGTGCTCCGACCCAGGCAGGCCAGGTCCTCTTGGGTGGGCGTCCATGGAATCAGGGTCCTCGCTGCTCCGCTGGGCTCTGCCGAAAGGAGTGATCCTCAGCTGACCGCAGATCCACTAGGGGGTCCACTACGAATCCAAAACAGCATGGGGTTAGCAGCGCTCTCAGTCCAGCACCTTGGAGGCTGAGGCAGGAGGATGGCTGTGAATTCAAGGTCAACCTAGTCTACACAGTGAGACCATTTCGTGCCCCCAAGAACACCCACTGTGGACCCCAGAACTGTAAAGGAAGCCCTTGCGCTGGGTAGGGTCACCTGCTTGCTTGCCTTAGCCTCTGTCATGCAGCTGCATTATCACAGGTGACATGGTCACAAGTCGCCGTGCAGGAGCCGGGTGGGACACAGCCTGGCTGATGTGTCCCTGACTTGGCCTCAGGGGTGTGGCCAGCTGCATGAAGTGACAAGGTAGGCAAGCAGCCCAGAGGGGAAGGACAAGGGCGGGGGCAGCGCTCTTGTGCCCTCTGCTGTGCTGTGACAAAAGCCAGGGCAGGCTCAGCACTCACCACACACTCTGGGGCTGGCACTGGGCTCTGGGGTGGGTGGACACTGTGTACCTTGGTGCCTTTGGAATTTAAAGCCCTCTGTATGGTGCAGACACAACCAGAGAGCAAGCCAGAGACGGGCGGAGCAGACACAGCATGAGGGCGACAGGGGCTTCTTGTGCTGCTCTCCTGAACAACTGGGGCTGGGCTGTTACAGGGCTGGCGTCTTAGTTACTTACTTACAAAATATCAGACCCAAAGTGAAAGGGCAAGGCCTGTTTGGCTCACAGTTTGCAGAGGTGTCAGTTCATAGTTGGCTGGCTCCAAGGCAGGGTGGCATGGCACAGGGGCATTGCAGAGGAGGAAGAGGGGACGGTGGGCAGGGGACAGTGAAAGCCAGCAAGGAGGGGGAGGGGGACCTCTTCCTGGCCCTTACGTTGTATCCGGGCTGCCAGGACACGTGGTGCCAAACCAGTCGGGACTGCTTTAGCTGTCACCCACTCTTGCCCTAGCACTGCACAACTGCCTCTAGATTCTGCCACTCTGGAAGAGCCCCACCTGGCTGCACGAGGCTTTGGGGACATCTAGACACAAACCCTAGCATGAGGAGGACGCAGCAGGTCCCAGCAGTGTGGAGGAGCCGTGCACAGGGTGAGCTCCTAGGCCTGGTACCCGGGTCTGGCCAAAGCAGCCCTCCAGGCCAGAAGTCCGAGGACAGCAGCTCATCACAGCCCCAGAAAGGCTCCTCCTGTTCACTCACACAGCAGCGCCCTCGGGAGCCAAGCCAGGAGCCCGGGGCTCAGGACACAGGCGGGAGGGGCTGCTCCCTTCTGCCCCTGCATGGGTGGCAGACAGAAGGAGCTGAAGGGGCCGCGGTGTGCAGGCTGTGTCCGCCCTCTGTGCTGAAATGGAGTCTTTTCAGAGACGTCCTGAAGTGGCCCTCTGGGTTGGGACACACACAGCCTTGTGCACAGGGACGCTTCCGGTGGCCGGCAAAAGGGCAGAAAGGCCCTTTCAGTCCACAGCAGCATAAGCAGGGCTCTGTCCCTGGCCAGAGCTCTTGGCCACGGGGGCCTGTGATTCACAGGCTGCCTGAGCAGGCTCTTTTCAACACCCTTTAGTCAATGATCCTTTAGACACATTTCATAGAAACACGTGTGTCTGTGCAAACAAATACTCTTTATTTTTAACATGAGGCCCCGCCCATGAGCACATGTATGACCAGGCATCTATATGTGCAGCCCTTTTCAAATTTTGGTATAGAGGGAGCTGGAGAGATAGCTCCGAGGCACAAGTGCGTGGTGGGCGAGTGCAAGGTCGTGAGTTTGACACACAAACCCAGTCACACCACCACGCCCAGTCTCCGTGGCCCCCTCATGTGCCTGGGGCCTGGGCCTGCATGACATGTGTTGCTGGGTATTGAACCCCAGTCCCTGTGCTTGAACATATTTCTAAGCACGGATCTTTTATGTATGCAAAGTCCCACTCTTTACAAGGTAATAACACAAGATCTACATAAGGTTTTGCAGAGACAAGAAGGGAAACAGAGAAGCTGCAGCCGGCTGTGTCTGGGAGTGCATCTCCATGAAGCCCAGGGAAGCTTTTCTACCTGGAGATGGCAAACCTACTGCACCCCTTTTCCTTTATTTTCTTTCTTCCCTTTTATTGTCCTTTTGAGACAGACCCTTGCTATGCAGTTCAGGCTGGCCTTGAGCTCACTTTGTAGCCCAGGTTTGTCTTAAACTCACAGTGATCTTCCTGCCTCAGCCTCCTAAATGCTGGGATTACAGGAATGAGACACCACACCCAGGCTCCCATGGGAATTTAATGGGGAACCCCCTCCCCTGCACCCCTAAGAGAACTTCTGAACCCAGCCTGTGTCGGAGTCTGTTCAAGGTTGGAGCCCAGAGTCCTGGAAGATGCGTGGGTTCAAGTGTCAACAGTCGTGGAGGTGCCAGCAGGGGTCTGTCTTCCTCTCCAGGAAAAGTGCAGAATGTCATTCTGAAGAGGCCACACAGGCACACTCCTGCGAGGGAGAGGACGGTGGAGACTGTCCTGTGCCCAGGCCCAGGCACACACACATGCATGCAAACACACACACACAGAGTCAGTAGGGAGACACAGGGTGCAGGGACCGCAGCTAACGGGGAGGGCGGATAAGTGAAAGGGAAAAGTGAAGACTTCAGCCCTGGAAAAGCTGCTTTAGCAGGAGCCGGAAACACCTTACCAAGGCAGCACTGATGTGGTCTCAACTCCCAACTCAAGTCCCAGGCCAGCAGACTGGTTTGCTGATTTAATATTTATTGGTTATGTTTGCTTTTATTTTATTTTTGTCTTTGTTTTAAAGACAAGGTCTCACTATGTAGCCCAGGCTGGCCTCACGCTCCCACAGCAATCCTCCTGCCTCAGCCTCCCAAGTCCCTAGGTAGGGTTACAGACCTGCGCCACCCTGCCTGACTGTGAACAGATCTTTTGAGGTGTGCATGAACAAAGATTTCCAGTAGCCAGGCGTGGTGGCGCACACCTGTAATCCCAGCACTTGGGAGGCTGAGGCAGGAGGATCAGTGCAAGTTCGAGACCAGCCTGGGTACAAAAGTGAGCTCAAGGCCAGCGTGAACCGCATAGTGAGACCCTATCTCAAAAAGACAAAAAAAGAAAAAAAAAAAGAAACAAAAAACAAAACAACAACAAAAAACCCACAAAGATTTCCAAGCACACAAAACACACAGAGCTGGCCTGGAGGAAATGCCCATGCCCAGATTCTAGATGTCGTGTGACCGAACATGAATGGTTCTGTTTCTGCTGCTGGGGTAGGGCACGTGCCTAGTTTGCCCGAAGCCGGGGCTTCCTTCTCCACCACCCCTGAATGGAAAACAAAAGACTTTTTGAGCATTTGCTGGTTCATAAGTATTAAACAGCTGTAAAACATCTGCAGGATCCAGCACTGCCAGCATTTTTGAGTGGCCCTTGTCTAGGGTTGTGCCTGGCTCAATGCCTCTGGGACCTAGCCTTAAATTAGGTGCTGGGAAGGGAACACAGAGCCTCACCCATGCTGGGTGGGCGCTCCGCCACTGACCGACACTCTCAGCCCTCCCTCCTCTTCTTCCTCTTTCTCTTCTTTTTTTTTTTTGGACAGATTCTCCCTGTGTCGTTCAGCATGGCCTCAGAATCCGTGATGCACCTGCCTCAGCCTGCTGAGGGCTGGGATTACAGACCAGCAGGCTATAGAGGAGGGTGTGCCCGGGTTATATGCAAATACTATGTCACAGGGTGGGGCGCCCTGGAACCAAGTCTCATTTGGACAGCAGGGCCCTGCTCTGTATACGGTGACGGCAGCTAGCCCTGAAGTGCTCTCCAGCGTGGCCCAGCAAGCTGCGAAGGGGCTTCTGGGACCTCAGGCTGGACCCGGACCTGGGCCGGAGAGAAGCCCGCGGAGGAAGCAGAGGCAGGACATGCCCGCCAGGGGGCGCCTCGTTCACCGTGCTGGGACGAGGTGTCGCGGCATCACCTCTGGCGCCGTAGGGTGCGGGCCCCGCGGGACACCTGAGGTGCCGAAGTTCGAGTTACGCAGGCCGTCCCAGCGAGCCCTCGTGCCATTTACACAAAGTAAATAAGCAGTAGGGCCGCGGCCTGGGGCGAAGGCCGAGTCCCTTTTGGGGTTCACATCTCGACTTTGTGGTGTCTGGCTGCTCCGCGTCTCGGTCCGAAGACACTGCAGAGCGCGTCCCGCCGTCTGCGTCAGTCTCCCCACTTGGCCCAAGTTAGCCACCCCCAACTTCGCGAGCGCCTCGGGCCGGCCAAGCGCGCCCGGCCTCCCCGCGACCGAGGCCTCCGAGGCAGGCAGGTCTCAGCTCGTCTCCGCCCCGAGTCCGCCCTGGCACTGGGGCGGGGCCAGCGCGCGGGACAGGAAGGGACTCGGGACCTGATCCGGCGGATTCGGCCACCGCCGCTCAGCGGGACGCGCTCGCTCCCCGCTCCCCGCCCGCCCGCCCCGCGCACTTCCGCGTCCCGCCCGCGCCGCCCGAGGACAATGGCCCGCGCGCCCCGGGGTCTGAGCGCCTAGGCCCGAGGGCCGCGGAGAAGCCCGGAGAGAGGCTCGTCCCGCTGCCGACCCCGCTGGCGCCCGGGGCCCGGCCCTCGCGCCCACCTGGACGCCGGGGAGCGGGAGCGGGCGCGGGTGCGGCTGTGTCCCTGCCGCGGGGCCCGGGCCATGCGCTGTGTGCCGGGCAGGGCCAGGTCGCGCGGGGCCCCGTCCCGGCCGGACGCCAGCGCCGCTCGCCAGCTTCCTCCCTCCGCCTCCCCCTGCTCCTGCAGCCGCCGCTCCTCCCGCTCCTCCCCCAGCGCCCGGAACCTCCTACAGGCCCGGACACCTGCGCGCCGACGACATGGACAAGTACGACGACCTGGGCCTGGAGGCCAGCAAGTTCATCGAGGACCTGAACATGTATGAGGCCTCCAAGGATGGCCTCTTCCGCGTGGACAGAGGCGTGGGCAACAACCCTGAGTTCGAGGAGACTCGCAGGGTGTTTGCCGCCAAGATGGCCAAGATCCACCTCCAGCAGCAGCAGCAGCTTCAGGAAGAGCTGCTGCCCAGGGGCGGCCGGGGTCCCGTCCATGGCGGGGTCCGCCTGGGCCCCAAGCTGGCTGTTGACGGGTCGGCCAAACCCCCGCTCGCAACCTCTCCAGTGGGCCCAGGGGTGGCCACCACCGCCGCTCTTGGTCAGCCGGTACACCAAGCTTCCGAGCAGAGGGCTGGGCCTTACATCCCCGGGCCAAGGCCTGGCAGCCAGGAGCACATGGCCAGGGAGGGCGCCAGAAGCTGGGACAAGTTTTCTGGCCACCAGCTGGGCCCCTGTGAGGACCCATCTTGCCTCACACACGGAGACTACTATGACAACCTATCTCCAGCAAGCCCCACTTGGGGTGAGAAGCCAGGTGCGCCCCCCAGCACAGCCCTGAATTTAGGGAGCAGGTGGCCTGCTGCCCCTGGGAGTGACCTCTCATTGCCCAGACCCAGTGGGGACTGTCACCTGCACCAGCTGCAGCTGTCCTTCGACAGTGGCCTCGGTGGCCAGGACGCTAGTGTTGGTCCTGGCAGTGAGAAATCGGCAGGTCTGTGGTCCACTGCCTCGTCTCAGAGGGTGAGCCCGCGCCTTCTGTCCACTGGCCTGGAGAACGGGACCCCATCGCAGCCCAGGAGTCCTCCAGTGCCTGTGCCCTCGATCCCCAGCCAGGGGGTCCTCCTGAGAACAAACTCTGGTCTGGGGTGTGAGGCCTCAGGCATGCCGGCCAACCCCACCATGAACCCCCAACCGTGGTTCCAGGACAGGCCCACATCTTACCTTTCCAGCTCTGCTCCTTTACCCTCACTGGCCAACAAGGTCGCGCCTGGCCCTGGGCCCAAACGAGGCTGTGCGGACCCAGGCTCTGGTCCCAACCTCGGCACCACAGGCCCTGGCCACCCAGAGAGGCCCTCCCTCCCAGAACTGTCATGTAAAGAGGGTTCTGCTGGCTGGCCCCCTGATGGAGGCCTGAGCCCTGGGCTCCCAGATGCACCCAGCTCCCCCAGAGTGAAGCTGCCCTGCCAGACGCTGCAGCCAGGCCCCGAGCTCGGCCCCTCCACTGCAGAGCTAAAGTTGGAAGCCCTCACGCAGCGCCTGGAGCGGGAGATGGATGCCCACCCCAAGGCCGACTACTTTGGTGAGTGGCCCGGGCCGGACACTAGGCCCTCAGGGAGGCTGGGCTGTTGGTGATGCATGGCCTGGGCTTGGCCGGCCGGCCTGCCTGCCTTCCTTCCTTCCTTCCTTCCTTCCTTCCTTCCTTCCTTCCTCCCTTCCTTCCTTCCCCCTCCCTCCTTCCCTCCCCTCTCCCTCCCTCCCTCCCTCTCTCCTTCGCTTCCTCCCTCCTGCCCTTCTTTCCCTTTCAGCTGCATCCTCTGGTCCAGAAACTTGAAAGCACCCTTGGTCAGAAGCTGACCCTGTACCTGGGAGCTATCCAGCGTGAGGGCAGCCAGGTGGGCTGCTCTCCGAGGCAGGAGGTGTGCTGGGTGCAGTTTCAAGGGTTCTGCTGTCACCTTTGAGCCTCCTCAGTGCTTGCCCAAGGCCACAGGCCCCCAGGTAGTCAGTTTGTTGCTCTGGCCTGCACTTGTGTCCCTGGGGCGGGGTGTCCTAGCAGTTGAGTTGAGTGAACTATCCCTAAGAGGCTGGCTGTTGTGGGGACAAAGGTTCTCCAAGGATGGCTCCTCACCCAGCAACTGCTTAGAAATGGAAATTCTCAGGTGGCCATGGTGGGCATGCCTGTGATCCCAGCATGTCATGAGGCTGAGGCACAGAATCGTCAAGAGTTTGAACCCAGCCCAGGCTGCATAATGCAAAGTCAGCTTGGACTACGGAGAGAAACCCTGCCTCAAAAACCAGAAAACAGGGACTGGGGAGATAGCTCTGTGGCACAAGTGCCTGCCTGACAAATACAGGGTCGTGAGTTTGAACCCCGGTCCTGCCAAAAAAACAAAAAGAAAAAACCCAGAAAACTGTCCTTTGCAAGTTGCAAAGGTCTGGGGGGGGGGGGCGCAGCTGAGGGGTAGACGCTGTTCAAGAATGGCCATGCCCATCCCTGCAGGGAGACCCCGTATCTCATGCTCCCCAGCACCCAGCCCCCTGCCAGGGTGCTCACAGTAGGGGTTGAGACCCAGTGCAAGCTCAGGCTGCTTTGCTCAGGCCTGCAGGTTTGCTTTTGTTCTTTTTTCAAACTGTAGGCTGCTTCTGAGTCTGCTGCCTCTGCCTTTTTCTCTGTGTGGTGGCTGGCGGCACGTGAAGGTGCCTGTTGCTACTGTTGGGAGCCAGGAATGCCTGAGAAGGGAGCCTGTTATTAGGAGTCTGAGGGTTGTTTTTTCTTTTCTTTTTTTTTTTTTTTTTTTTTTTTTTTTTTTTTTTTTTTTTCTTCTCCTTCTCCTTCTTCTCCTTCTCCTTCTCCTTCTCCTTCTCCTTCTCCTTCTCCTTCTCCTTCTCCTTCTCCTTCTTCTTCTTCTTCTTCTTCTTCACATTTTAAACTGTAGGTTATTGGACTCACAATGGCCCCCTTGCCAACCTGGGCCCTGGTGGGGTGGCAGCTCTGCCACATGGAGAGGGGCAGAGGTACAGAAGGCCGTGACCCTCCTCCAGGGTGGTGCACTTTATGTGCCCCTCAGTGGTGCTGTGTTTGCTCCTCCTGAGAACTCAGGCTGCGGCCCTCAGCCCGCCTGCCCAAGTCCTGGCTGCCGTTTGCTGCCTGGTGTTGCCAGTTCCAGGAGCCGCTCTGTCCCGCGCCAGGCCTGCCTTCTCTGCTGGTCTCGCCACCTCTGCAGCAGAGCCTGTGGCACTTCCACCTTGTGGTTCAGTGTCCAGCTGCCTTGCTGGCAGTGGCACCGCCTCAGCAGCAGTTCTGTGGTGCAGGGCGTGGGCCTGCGTGGGACCTGGCAGTTTGTCCCCACGCTCTGTGGTGGGCCAGTCTCTGGGCTGGGACCTAAGGGCCCATGGGGAGTGAGATGGACAGGAGCCTTGGGCCCCCCTGAGAAGATGGGGGCAGGAGGCCATCGGCGGGGCTGGCAACAGGGGCCAGGAGGGTGCGGGGAGTCCCGGAGATTGGCATCTTGGAGTCATGGGATCCACGGCGCCCGGGGAGGTGGCATGTGAGGAAAGCCTGGCAGGAAGGTGGCGTGGCTTTCCAGAAGAGGGCGTTCAGGCCTTGAAGGCAGTGTGCCCGGAGTCACTGTCTTCTGCACACAGACTGTAAGGAAACCTATTGAGATCGTTCATTCATTTTTGCAGTCTCTGAGGGTGGAGCCCAGGACGCCTGTGTGCCAGGCAAGGGCTTGACCACTGGGCTCACCTCCAGCCCTTGTGCATTTATTTATTACAAAAATTGGAGGGAGCTGGGCGTGCTGGCACGTGCCTGTGCCTCCAGCACATGGGGAGCTGGGGCAGGAGGAATGCCTCAAGTTCAAGGTCAGCCTGGGCTGCAAAGCAACTGTCTTCAAAAGAAATCAGAAGTAAAATGCATATAACAAAATCAAATGCTTCAAGGGAGCAGTCCATGGTGTATAAGGCGCTTGCGCCATCACCAGTCCAGCTCCCATGCTTGTCCCTTGCGATGACGTTTGCGTTTATCCCTGTGGATGGACCCACTCAGGGTCTTTCCTGTAATGCCGTCTCGTGCTTGCACATAGAAAATCCAAACGCCACAGGATGCATGACACGCACTCTTCTTGCACGCCTGTCCCCAGCCACATGCCTCCTGTCATGCGAGTGGCAGGGCTGATGGGCCTTTGGAATGTGACAGTGCCAGGCACAGCCTGCCCCACCTACGCTGGCATTGTAGTCCATCCATCTGTCCATAAGTCCGTCTGCCTGCCTGGCCTTCTCTTCCTAGCTGGCCACGTGGCATGAAGTCCCTGTGCTCAGGTGTCCTGTGGACCTTGAGTCTGTGAGCTATCTGTCTGGGGTTCCTCAGAAGTCTGGCCTGTGCAGGAAGCTGGATCTGCTCAGCAGTGCTAAACGTGGGGATGTATTCGAGGTGGGGCGACTCTAGTTGGGAACATGGAGAAGTACATGTGTACATGTGTGCGCTGGTGGCCCACCCCTTGGGGGTCATAGCGCCAGGGTCCCCTGGATGCCTGACTTTGGAAAGAGTGAATGAAGCCTGTGCTGGTCCCGGAGACCAGGCAGGGACAGGGGGAGCTGGGCTTCTCGCTTCTGACTACTGAGCTAGCACCGCTGCTGGGATTTCCTTGGCTGCGCCTGGGTTTCCTAACATGGACTCCTGCTGGGACATAGCTGTGCTATTGCTGTACCCTCGCTTCTTCTGGGATACCTCTTTGGCTGCCAGGTCTGTCTATGGAGAAGGGGCTAAAGACAAGCTTTAGAAAGGAATGAATAGCTTTGTAACTGGCACAGTACTAATCGTGTCTATTTATAGTACAATACAGGGCGCGGTGTGACATTTCAGTCCACTTATGCGGGGTGTTGGAAAGTACAGTGAACGTTTGGGTTGAAGAAGTTATTACAGGAATGACACACCGCAGGCATAGTGCGCAACGCTGTCATCCCAGCCCTCAGAGGCTGAGGCAGGAGGACCACGGTGAGCGAGACGGAGCGGGACTGCTGCGTGCTGGATGGCTACTGCGCTGATGCCCCACGTGTATGACACTTAATCATGGCTCAGTGTTTAAAAAGTGAAAGTGTAGCGTGGGGCATTGGTGCTGGACAGAGACTGCGCCTGTGGTCTGGGGGACGGGACAGGGACAGCCGGGAGGTGGTGGTGATGATGAGTCATGAGGCGGTGGCCCATGGCTCCCCGGCCCTGGGCAGAGCCGTGGCCCAGCTGAGCCGTGGCCTGGCTCACTATCACCAAACAGCCCCTGACTAGGCTCAGCAGCTCCTTCAGCTCTGCCTTTATGACCAGGAAGAAAGTTTTTCTGTCTCCCTGCTTCTTCTGTGAATGACCTAGAGGGTGAAATGGAGCTTGAGGCTACTCTGGTCAGAGCCTTTGATTTCTGTTTGTTTGCTTGTTTATTTCAGAGCCTTTTTTTTTTCTGTCTTTTTGAGACAGGGTCTCGCTATGCAGTTCACGCTGGCCTTGAGCTTACTTTGTAGCCCAAACTGGTCTCGAACTCACACTGATCCTCCTGCCTCAGCCTCCCAAGTGCTGGGATTACAGGCATGTGCCACTATGCCCGGCCCTTTTTTCAGAGCCTTTGAAAGCGTTGTTTTAGGGGCTGGGGAGATAGCTCAGGGGCACAAGTGCTTGCCTGGCAAGTGCAAGGTTCTGAGTTCGACCTTGGTTCCGCAAAGAAAGAAAGTGTTGTTTCTTTTCACTTTCAGTTCTTTTGATGCAGGGTCTCGCTGTGTGGCCCAGGCTGGCCTTGATCTCATGGTGTAGCATAATCTGACCTCCAACTCAAGCGGTCCTCTTGCCTTAGTCTCCCGAGCGTAGGGATTACAGGTGTGCGCCACCACCATGCCTGATTTACACAAGTTATGTTTCTTTACATTTCTTGATTTCTAGTTACCACACAGGAGGAGAAACTGTGGGGAGAGGATGCCTTTGAGCCTGTGTAGCTCAGTGGTGGGGTGCAGAAGGTCCACACCACCAAAAAAGAAAAAAGATCAGAAAGAAATGAGGTTCAACTGTGGAAGCCAGCGCAATGCATGATATTTCAACTGAGTATAAAGTAAAGACAAATACCCAGGAAAAATAGGAGATTGCACTTGAGAGCTAGGCAGTGATGTCCCAGGAGCCTTGTGACCTCAGGGACCTCACCGTGCTAGAGGCCTGGGGTGGAAGCAGAGGCTGTCATTAGATGCGTGTCCCCCCTTGGCAGAGCCTGGAGGGGCTGGGCCCTCAGAGACATCGGACCCCCAGGGGAGCTCCGTCCGAGGTTCCAGTCACATCTGGGTTGTAGCCATTTTCACTCCGGCTGTCCTACAAAGCAGGTGTGAAAAGTCAGCACTCTGAGTCCCTTCTTGTCCCCCACCTGGGGGCCAGGGTTAGGCCAGGGTTTGGGTTTTCTGCAGAACACTGTCCCCGGCAGTGAGGCTGGCTTGTTCGCAGAGTGCATCCAGTTGAAGCCACCAGGACTGAGAGACACCGGAAGACAGGGAGGGCCATGGGCTCCTACCCTGAGTCAGCCTGGCATCCTCTGTGGAGGGCCGGCAGGGCACTGGGTGACCCCAGGCCGTGGCCTGGTCCTTGGACATTCTATGATGTCCTGGACCTAGTGCAGTGCTCTGGGTCCCTGTGCCCCACATGTGTGGGCCCTGGAAGTCTGCTGAAGGGACAGTGGGACTTCATTCTCTCAGGGACACCAGCAGGGAAGGACAGGCAGATGCTGCCCAGGGCTGCAAGTCAGCACCCAGCCCCCCGTGCCATCGGCCCTCCCTCCACACTGGCAGGGACACCCTTCCCCAGCCCACTGTGTCACAGCCCTGTGCACCCAGGAGCTGACAGGCAGCGCAAGGCACTGGATAAGGCCTTATGCTCGGCAGCCATCCCCATATGGCAGCTCCATAAGTGGGTTAGGCAGGCTGTTCAAGTGCCATGTGCCTCAGTTTCCTCATCTGTGGAACGTGGACAGTAAGAGCTGCTGGGAGGATCACAGAAGTTAATACAGATAGGATGCTTAGCAATGCACCTTTTTCAGGCCGGGCATGATGGCACACCCCGATAATCCCAGCAATGGGGAGGCTGAGGCAGGAGGCTCGCCAGGAGTTTGAACTGCATGGGAAACCCTGTCTCAAAAAAACTACAAAGAGAAGTATACCCTGTCACTGGCTGTCGACCTTTCAGAACCCAGCCCGGGCTTCCCGCCCCCCCCACTGTATGAGGTCCCACTGTTCTCCTGAGGATGACCTTGCCCCAGGGTCAGTGGTACCCCACTGACCAGACAGGGATGCACTGGCTGGCATCTGGGGCATGCTGGACAGAACCCTCCTGCTGCAGAGCTGGTTGCTGGGTGCGCAGAGCCAGGCAAATGCTTCTGTGCACCTTGTCTCTGTTCTCCTCTCCCCTGGCAGCCCGCAGGTCCAGGGGCTGGGGCCTCTCCAGGTAGGCCTTAGGAGGACATCCAGGCTATTTTTAAGTTTGGAAGCTGTGAGGCAAGGCCTGGCCTGGTTCCTTGCTCGTCTTTTGGGTCCTGTACTTGTCCCTGTGTCCCCGAGCATTCCAGGAGGGCAAAAGAGACCCTGGAGGTTAGCTGGGAACACTGCAGCGGCCTGCTTTCCTCCAGCTCCCTGGGCCTGCTCTGTCATGCACAGAAAGTTCTGGAAGCTGCCGTGATTCCATCTGTCATTCAAGCATGGCCAGCTTGAGTTTCTGCCCTGCAGTGGGTTCAGAGAGAGCTGAATTTAGGGGTGGCCAGCTGGGGCCCAAGTTCCCCTCCTGTTTCTACTACAGGCAGCTTTGTGAGCTGAGTGCTGGCTCCCCTCCTGTGAGGGTCCCAAGGGTCTTGGGCCAGCTAGGGCTGTGAGCTGGGGAGCACACTGGGCACCCCAGGAAGGGAAAGGTGACGCACCCAGCTGCTGGCAGGGTCTCTGCATGGCAGAGCGCATTGTAGGCCCCACATGCTCATGTGTGTGTGTGTGTGTGTGTGTGTGTGTGTGTGTGTGTGTGCATGCATGAATGTGCACGTGTGTGCAAACATGTGGTGGCCAGGGGAGCACAGGTGTGTGTGGGGGGGCTGGGAGGGGTGGGTGTGGTGTGCACGAGTTCTGTGACTCTTTGGGGCGAGCGAGGACCCTCAAGGCCTGAGTGTTTGCTTTGGCTGTGTGGCTGTGGTACCAGGCGCCATCTCCGAGTGAGGTGTTCAGCTTCCTTCTCCCCCTGCCTCCCCAGGCAGCCCTGCCAGCCCTCCTATCTCTGTGTCCTCCTTAGAGGCACCACGCAGCAGGCTGGGACCTGAGTACAGACGGTAGCGAGAGGGTCGCACGCAGGAAGAGGACTCGGGGAACCAAGCCTCAGTCTCGCTCCCTGTCAGCTGCATGTGTGGGCGCGCGGTTGTGGGAAGGCAGCATTTGCTGGCCTGGGCTAAGCTGTGCAGCGGCGGAAGGCATTGCCAAGCGGCTCACGCTTCACCAGGAGCTCTTGGGAGCAGAGATGAACATTTCAGGGTGAAGCCTGTTCTGGAGTTTGAAGACAGTACTGGAAAGAATGTAAAATAGCTCATTCGTATTTTTATACTGAAGTCATTCCCCAGCCCTTGGGAGGCTGAGGCAGGAGGATGGTAGGAGGAATCCCTGACAGGCAGCTTACCCACACCTTGTCTCAAAAAAGAAAAGCCTGGGGCTGTAGATCAGTGGGGCTGTAGCTTGGTGGGTGAAGCCCTCAAGAAAAAAAAATAAACAAAAGCCTTTCAGTTTGTCAGTACTGCAGCAGGCCTGGAGGCCACCAGTTAGACCAGCCAAGAGGATGGTGTTTCCAATCCGGGAGGCTGGGGGCGTGGCCTTGGCGGCCTCCAGCAGAGCCAAGTGTGGCCCGGGCATGTGGGCGTGGGGCGGTGGCAGGCGGCTGTCCAGCTCCCACCACCGTCGGGAGCAGCGTCAGCTCAGCGTCCACAGAGGGCTTCTGTCTGCCGGGAAGAGACTGCAGCTGGCTGGCTGCCTCCATCCACTCCATGCCGCCCCGCCCAAGGACAGCCCAGGCAGAGGAAGTGAACGCGGAGAAGGCCCTCGGAGCTCAGCGTCCCAGCCAGGAAGGTGGCCAGGTTCCTTCCCTCCTGGGCTTTCCCGGCCTGCTGCTGAGTGTTGCTCCCAGCAGTCAGTGGGAGAAGGATGTGGGAACTCAGGGCTGGGTCTTCAAATGCTTCCTTTAGCTAGGCATAGTGGCTAAAGCAGTCTGGAGGCTGAGGCAGGGGGATCTCTGGGAGTCAAGAGACCAGCCTGGGCTACGTTATGTGGCTGCTAGGCAGTACTGTTTTGCAGAACATGGCAACTGCACAGTCACGGTCACGTTCTTGTGTGTGGCTGACTGCAGGCAGAAGTGGCCTGTGCATTCGGGCCTGCTGTTGCCTGGTCAGTGGTACCTTTGGGCAGAGCGGTGCTCTCTGCCATGGCCTATGGTACCACTTTTGCAGGAAGGGCCTGAGTTCCTTCCTGCTGAAGTTTTTTATTTTGCAGTACCAGGGATTGGACTCTGGGCCTTGTGCTTCCACTGAGCTATCTCCCTGGCCCCCTGCCAAAGAAGTTTTCTGAGACAGTCTCACTGTGTAGTCCAGGCTGGCTTGAACTCACCAGGTAGCCTCAAACTCCTGGCGATCCTCCCGCCTCAGCTTCCCAGATGCTAGGATTATAGGCGTGAGCCACTGTGCCTGGCTCTATTAAGCAGCCTTTTATTCCGTTCCATGTCAGGCAGTTAGGAATCAGTCTGCTCTGACCAATTTTGCTTTCGGTGACTGTGTGCTTCGTGTTGGTAACTCCCAGCAGCACTTGCCAAACATTTTTCCACAGTGACTGTGCCCTGTAACGTGGCCAGCAGTGGCGTGGGAGTGCGATCATCCGTGGATTCCAGCTGCGTGTGCAATGTCCCAGGGGCCCGGCTTCTAAGCCACCTGCTTGCTGAGCTGCCCACACTGACTGGACCGCTGTCTAGTGTCCCGGGCCATAGTGCTGTTCTCTGTCCTCACTGCAGATTGTGTCGCTTTCCTTAACAGCTCCCTGCTCTGAGAAGCACTGATTTTTCCAGCTTTCTCTGCTACAGAAGTCTGCTGTGGGGTTTTGGCCTCTTCTCTGTGTGTGTGTGTGTGTGTGTGTGTGTGCGTGTGTGTGCATGCTTTTTTAAAAAATGAATTTAAGGGTCCAGGGAGATGGCTCAGGGGCACAAGTGCCTGCCTGGCATATGAGAGGTCCTGAGTTCAATCCCTGGTTCCAATAAATACATAAATAAACAAACAAACAAACAAATAAATAAATAAATATATATATATTTAGGACAGGATCTCACTGCATAGGTGGGACTCACAGCGATTCTCCCGTTTTCAGCCTCCCAAGCGCAGGGATTACAGGTCACCACCATGCCCAGTGCAGTTGCCGTCCCAGGGAGCACCAGGGGCGGCACACAGGAGATGGAACCCCCTAGCCGCTGCACTATCTGAACAGGCACTTTAGTCCGCTGAGCGATCTGGCTGGCCTTGGTGTGTGCTTTTTAAAGTTTTATTTCAAGAGCTTTTTTTTTTTTTTTTTTTTTCTGTTTTAAAAAGTCATAAACGCAGCTGACTGCAGAAAAGCCAGCAAACATCGACGAAAAAAGAACAGGAAGCTTCTGCTCTGACTAAGGGGTGACCGGCGCTGCTCCCTCGGGCCTTCCGAGCTTACACATGGAAAATTCATTTGTGGGTTTATTGGTGGGGAGCTGAAGCCCCTCCCAGATGCTGGCCAGGGCCCTCTGGGGGAGCCTGGCCTTCCTCCTTCCCTGCTGGGCATCGCCTGTGCCAAGCCCAGCGAGCCAACTGCAGAGCAGAGGCCCCGGCAGTGGCGACAGTGCCCACATGACCCCAGCCGAGGGAGAACAGGCCCGTTCTGCCATCAGGTGGAAGCAAAGGAGGCAACTGTGGAAAAGAAGTTATGCAGAAAGTTGATTAAGTATTAAAGGAATTATTTAGCAGTGTCTGTACAGAATTCCCTCAGCGGTTACTCCTTGGACACAGTTTCTTCTGGTATCTGGAGTGCACACGTGCGTGCGTGTGTGTGTGCACGTGCGTGTGCGTGCCTGCACTCCTTGGTGCTTGGGTGGAATCCAGGTCTGCTTGCAGGCATGTTTGACCAATCAGCCTCACCCTCTGTGGAAGTTTTCTTTCTCATTTAATTCATTAATTAATATCTTTCGGGGACAGGGCCACCCTGTGCAGTTCAGGCTGGCCTTGAGCTCACTTGAGCCCAGGCTGGTCTTGAACTGCAATAAGCCTCGGCCTCCCTAGTACTGGGATTACAGGTGTGCACTAGCACGCCTTATCTCATTTAAAGGAAGATTTTCCACTAGGGCAGCGGCACACCCGTGTAATCCCAGCACTCCAGGCTGAAGCCGGAGCAGGGCTATGAGTTTAAGGTCAGCCTGAACCACACACAAGACCCTGTCTCAAGCCGGGCATGGTGGTGCATGCCTACACCTGTAATCCCAGCACTTGGGAGGCTGAGGCAGGAGGGTCTATGTGAGTGCGAGACCAGCCTGGGCTACAAAAGTGAGTTCAAGGCCAGCCTGAACTGCATAGAGAGATCCTGTCTCAAAAAGACAAAAAACAAAACAAAACAACCCCCCCCCACAAAACAGATATAAAATAAGGGAAGACAAAGGAAAGATTTGCATCCCCATCTTTTTTTGAGGCAGAGTCTCACTGTAGAGTGCAAGTGGGCTGAAACTCCCAGTTGTCTTCCTGCCTCAGCCTCAGCCTCAGCCTCAGCCTCCAGAGTGCTGAGACCACAGGGGTGTGCCCCCACACCAGGCTGTGCTTGTTCACATTTGCGTGCAGGGCCTGCTGGGAGCACCTTGGTCAGTGAGTCAAGCTCAAGTGTACTGTGATTGGGAAATTTTCCCAGCAACTTCCTTTCCCCTGCAATAAAGAGAGGCCGTCGTGGGTTTGAGGGCTTGCGCGGTGACAGTGAAGTTAAGAAAGGCGGCTGGTGCAATGCCCGCAGCCCAGAGAGGCCTTGAGCGCTTCCTGTGTGGCTTGGTGACGCCTCTGCCACTGACCTGCAGAGTGTGGACGCAGGCTGGCTGGGAGGCAGGGGCGCCAGGATGGCCGGCCTGCCCTCCAGTCTTTGTGCCACAGCGGGGACCTCCCTGGGGTGCTGTCACCATCTACTACCCGCTCTGCAGAACTGGGCTTGAGAAACGGCATCTGCTCGGGAAGCAGGGGGCACTGGGCACCACCACCTCCCTGAAGCTTGGTGAGTCTCAGGATGACCAGGTGACGACGACGACGATGACGATGGTGGCTGGGCTGTCTGGGTGCTGACCCCAGCCTCGCCCTGGCCAGACCTCCTCTGGAGCCTTTTGCTGCCTGTCGTGGTTTAGGGTTTTGCAAGGGAACAAGCCAGTGCAGACACGTCTTTGAAGGTTATTTATAGCAGCCACCCAAGGAATCATATGCAGAGGGGAGCGGAGGACATCTGTATGCTGGGGGCCTGGGTCCTGCTGTCCTGTATGAGCCCAGCTGGAGGCCTAGAGCTCATGACAGTGACTCCCAAGAGGCCAGCTGGAGGCCCAGAGCCCACGGCAATGTCTCGTGCAGGCCTGCTTCACAGATGGGTGCTAGGAAGGCCCAAGAGTCAGTGGTAGAAGCTAGGAAGCCTGTGCCAGCGGGCTGACGGATCTGAGAGATCTGAGCTGGAGCCAGGAAGCAACCCTCGGGGCAAGAACTGGGGGCTCCTTGAAAAGTACCACAGCCACCCTCAGCGACAGTGAGGTCCTGAGCTCCTCTGATGATGAGGACAGCTGGGTTTCCATCGGCGTGACGAGCTCCTGCATGGGACTGAGCAGTGCACCCTCTTCCCCTCCAGAGCCAAGGAAGTAATGATCAAAGAGAGGACCAGGGCTCCCCAAAGGGACAGCGAGCTCCTGAGCTTCTTTGCTGGTGAGACCAGCCATGCTCACCAGGAAAGCCAGCAGGACAGGCTCCTCCAGGGGAAGCAGGAGGTCCTTCTGGCTGTGCACAGCACCTATGGGGCTTCCCCAACAGCCCCCCAGCAGTTTGTCCAGCTCAGCCTCTCAGCAACACCTCGGGTGGAGCTGCCACTCCCAGCCCCACGCTGGCTCAGTTCAGCCGGGTGTCACAAGCTGACCACCGAGCTGTCAGCAGCACCCTGCTCATAGCTACGAAGAGCTCTGCGCCCTCCTGAGTCCCCAAGATACACAGGAGCTTATTGAAACACACAGTGACTGCTTCTGGTTCTTCTTATTAATTTTTTAACATATTCAATCCAGGGTCTTACTACACAGCCCGAACTCATAATGATCCTCCTGTCTCAGCTTTCCCTGGGATTATAGGTGTGTGCCACCACACCTGGGTTCAGTGGACAGCATTAGGCACTGGGGATTAAACCGGCATCCTGGAGCTTGCCAGGCAGGCGCTTAGACCACCAAGCTGTTTCCCCAGCCGGTATATATTTTGTTTCATTACAGGAGAAGACGTGGCTATAATCCCCCTAGAAGTCCTCCCCGCGTTCTGCAAACATGCCCCCACTGTCCTCGATGTTTTCTGCAGCAGTTCTGGAGTCCTCTTTCCTGAGGGTCTTTATGAGCTGTGATAAACACAGTGACAGGGTCAGAGAGACAGCTCAGTGGTGTAAGTGCCTGTCTGGCAAGCACAAGGTCCTGCATTCGATCCCCAGTACCACAAACAAACAAACAAACAAACAGTGACCGCTGCTGTCAGGCGCCATCCGGCAGGAAGGCAACTCATAAAAACACAAGGCTGCATCCTCCTCAGCTAGCTCATTTACCAGGTCTGGCGCAGGGAGACTTCCAGTTCTTCCCAAGTCAACATGAAAGGAAAATGTTGTAAACCAAGGCGGTCGAGATAGCACCACTGAAGACCCTCAGGAAAGAGGCCTCCAGGCTGCTGCAGGAGTGGAAGCGGGGGCAGAGTTCTGAGGGATTCCTGCGAGATGTCTTTAAAAAATTTGAAAAGCTCTACAGCT
This sequence comes from Myocastor coypus, assembly GCA_004027025.1. Taxonomy (NCBI): domain Eukaryota; kingdom Metazoa; phylum Chordata; class Mammalia; order Rodentia; family Myocastoridae; genus Myocastor; species Myocastor coypus. The sequence goes on along the minus strand of PVJA010000602.1, from coordinate 87,201 downwards.
TGCTGTATTTCCCTCACACGGTGTGCTCCAGGTCCAGGGGCCTCGCTTCCTCCCAGTCACCACGGCACGGGGTAGGGGCAGGACCCTGGCTGGCCTTGTGGTGCCTTTGGGGTTAAAACATCTTTGGCACAACCACAGGTGCTAAGCTGGCGGTCCTGGGCAGGCCATCCCTGGGCTGGCCACAGCCCAGCCTCTCCTGGCCTCCTGGTGGTCAGCCCTGCTTTTGGGAATGGGAACAGGAGAGTTTGTGGCTTGCTTGGGGTGGGGGTGTAGAAGGCCTGGCAGTGTCTGCGTCATTCCTTTTGTGACCGGGTTTCAGTGCACTACTTCAAGCTGCTTTGAGCTCCCGGTGCTCTCCTGCCTCAGCCTCCGAGTGCTGGGGTTGCAGGCGTGCGTCACCACGCCCAGCTCAGTGTTGGCATTTGACCGGGTTTGAGTGAGCTCCGTGCCACTCCAGTGGGCGGTCCCTGCCCTTTATCCCCAAAGTGTTTTGGGAGCAGCCTCTGCTGCATAAACACTTTGGAGCCACCGTGGCGCATTCGGGGCGTCTGATCTGCCCATCAAGATGGTGTCGTCCTGTGGAGCCAGAGCAGAGATGGCAGCAGTGAAAACAAGACAACAGTGTGCTTGGACAGCAGAACCGGGTGGTGCTGAGAGCCACACGCGTGTCCTAAGCGTGTGGGTCCTACCGTGGGCCCTCAGGACGTGGCACCATGATGAAACCTGTGCTGGTGGCCTCTCCCTGGTGCCTGGTTTCTCCCCCATCCCAGGCAGGGTGGATGGAGTCACAGTGCGACCCCCACCTCGAGCCTCATCAGAGGCTCCTTAGAGGCTGAGCCAGGCCTAGGCGTTGCTGTCTTCCCAAGGCCCTGCCCACAGCGGAGAGGCAGGGGAGGGCTGGGACAGCCTGCAGCCCTGTCTTTTCAAAAAGGTTACTGCCCCCTCGGCCTCACCCTTTCCTGTAAGGATAGGGTAATTTCTTAGGAAGTCGGTATCAGCACTTGGCTGGCCGCTTCTTTCACGCTAAGCGTTCTTTTCTCTCCCGCCCTGTAATCAGGGCTGAGGCTCCTGAGCATTTAATCAGCGGCTTTATAGCAACGTGGCTTATAACTGCCGAATGGGAAGGGAGTTGCTTTCAGGAGGTAAAGCGCTTAGGAAGCGGGTAGGCCTGTGTGGTGGAATAGCATTCAGCCCTGAAAAGAAGGGAGCTATAGGCGCTATGTCCAGGTACCAATTTCGCATGACAAATGTCATCATCATATAAAAACATGTGCTAAGGAAAAGGACGAAGAGCTAACACTGGCAAAATGGCACATGCTTATAATCCGCAGCTACTCTGGGAGGCTCAGGCAGGAAGATCACCATTTTGAGGCCAGTCTGGGTAACTTAAAGAGACCCTGTCTTAAAATTAAAAATGAAAAGGACTGGGAACACAGCTCAGTGGAAGCATGCCTGGGCCCTGGGTTCAATCCCTAGTAACCCCTCTGCCCCACAAGTCTAACAGGACACCAGAACACCAGGAAACCAAAAAGAAAAGGAAACCAGGAAGCCTTAAATGCATATTAGTAAACAAAAGAACCCAACCTGAAAAGGCCACCTGCTCTATGGTCCCGATTTTGTGAAGTTCTGGAAAAGGCAAAACTGCGGTCTTGGATGCCAGGGTTACAGAGACATGGGGGAGGGGAGGGAGGTGCGGATGCTCCCGCGGGGGAGGCTGCCCTTGCAGTGCTGTTGCGGGTACGTGGAACTGTGTGCACCCTGGGCTTGGTGTGACGTGCTATGACGTGCAGGTGCACAGGGTCCCAGTGGTGGAGGAGGCTGTGAGTGTCCCTGGGCCAGGGCACATGGGCCCATTCTTTTGGGGTCCCCATCCCCAGTGCCCACAGTACGGAGCTCTGGAGGTTGGGGTAAGCAGAGCATCTTTGGCCTCATGGCCTCTTCTTCCCTCAGCCCTCAGAAGCGCAGGGGAAGCCTGGCATCGTGGCGCACCCCGTGATCCCAGCACCGCGGAGGCTGGGCAGGAGGATCGCCAGGTGTGAGCCCAGCCGGGGCAACCTAGTAACTTGGCGAGACCCTGGCATCAGGTAAAATAAGACAGAACCACACCACGGCTCACTAAACCAGAGATCTTCCTGGATTTAAGATCTGCCCGTTTTATGACCTGCCATTTGAATTTATGACCTGTGGAGGTTTGGGTTTGTTTTGTTTTTGTTTTTAAGACAGGATCTCCCTATGCAACGCAGGCTATCCTTGAGCTCACTTTGTAGTCCAGGCCGGTCTTAAACGTGCAACACCCTCCGGCCTCGTCTCCCAGGCGCTGATTGCAGGTGTGTGCCACCGCCTCAGCCCCTCTGTGTTTTTTACATACAGCTTTGTACACCTTGTTCACAGAGCTTCAGCGTCACATCCTTGGGGGACCCCAGTAATCTGTCACAGAGCCTGGTCCCCAACACTGTGTGCCTTATTTCCCTGGTGCATGGTGGTTTCTGGGGCTGCAGGGTTCCTCTCTGATGCGCTGGTGGTCGCGCAGGTGCAAGCCTCGTCACGAGGTTGGAGCTGCCCGGACCCTTCCTTCATCCTGAGTGTTGTGACCTCTGCACACTACCCAGTTGCTCCTATAGCAACAGAGTCATTCTGTAGCCTCTTGCAGGCGGGACTTGGTGGTTAGGGGATGAGCTGGCACTTCGCTGGAGGGGTGGGACTCGGAGGGACACACAGGGCGGGACAGGACCCCCAGCGCAGTGACTCACGGGTGCAGGGTGCTAGAGCCTGGCCGTGTGGTGCCCAGAGGCGGACGGCGCCTGGAGGGGCACAGTAACCCAGCGCAGGGGCACAGGGAGGGGACAGCTTCAGGAACAGTGTGATGCTTCCTCGGGAGGATGCCGTGGGCCAGTCATTGGACCCCACCATGCCATGCCATGCCACACCACGCTGCCCATAGCAGCTTTATTTCTAATAACCCCAACCAGAAACACACGCTGTATCCCTCAGCCAGTAGGATAAAACAGTGTCCCTCTGCACCACGGAGTCCTGCGGGGAGTGGGGGCAGCCAGAGCCCTCCGCGCACGCAGGAACCTGGGAGAATCTCATTAGTCCCGTGAAAGAAGCCAGCCGAGGAAGCGCGCACTCCCGGTTGCAGTTCTATAAACTCTGGAAAACACAAACTGTGTCCCGCATGGTGGTGCTGTGATCCCAACACCTGACGGGGCTGAGGTGGGAGCATTGCTTTGCGTTCAGCCTGCAAACTTCATAGGAAACCCTGTATCAAAAACAAGGAAATGCCGCCGGGCGTGGTGGCACACGCCTGTAATCACAACACTTGGGAGGCTGAGGCAGGAGGATCACTGCAAGTGAGCTCAAGGCCAGCCTGAGCTGCATAGTGAGACCCTGTCTCAAAAAGACAAAAAAAAAAAAAAAAGGAAATGCACTCTGTGACGACAGAGAACCCTCCTCAGTGGCTGCGATTCCACCGCGAAGGCAAATGTCAGAATTACGGATGGCGCCTTGGGAATGCGTGCAGCTTCTTGGGTCTCTTACACATGACTGAAAGTTTTTTCTTATACATCGCCCTGAGCAGGGCTTGGTGGCTCAGACCTGGACTCTCAGCATGTGAGAGGCTAAGGCAGGAGGGTTTCAAATTCAAAGCCAGCCTGGACTCCAGAGTGAGAGCCTGGCTTAATAAGAAAACAACCCTCTGCCGGGGCTTAGAGAGTGCTCCAGGCCGCGAGGGGCTGTTGGTGATGGAGCCAAGGGGAGCGCAGGCTTGCTTTTCCCTGTTCCGGCTTTTCTTCGCGCCTCCCCCTCCCTTCCCCTCCTCCTCTTCCTCCCTCCCCTCTGTCTTCCTCCCCTTACTTCAGTCTTGGTTCCTAGGTGGGAAGGACAGGGCTCTGTGCTTTGGGTGAGGAAGAAGCTATAGGGAGTGGCTGGAAGAGCCCCATAGCGTGTCTGAATTCCCCCAGCACCCAGCCAAGTGGACTTCATCCTGGTGCAGGGCCTCGCCTGCCTGCTTTCCTAGATGGGCAGGGCAGTGCTTGCCCTGCCCCCTTCTTCCGCGCCCTGCCTCTGTCTCGCCCCCACTTTCCTTCCTTCCTTCCTTCCTTCCCTCCCTCCCTCCCTCCCTCCCTCCCTCCCGTCTGTCTGTCTTTCCTCACTTTGTGTACAACCAGAAGCTAAGAGCACAGCTCAGGCCTTGGGCAAAGAGAAGTCAGGATGGTTAGAGTAGCAGGCCCAGGCAAGCACGGGGCCTCCTGTGGCTACTGACCAGGAGGCCCAGGCAGAGGGCTTTCTGCAGGTGTTGGGAATGTTCTGTGTCTTGCGTTCCTTTTTTTTGTTGTTGTTGTTGTTTTTTTGAGATAGGATCTCACAGTGTAGAGCAGGCTGGCCTTGACCTTGCTTAGATAGCCCTGGCTGGCCTCCAGCTCCCCTCCCACTGCCTCAGCCTCCTCAGTGCTGTGATTATAGCTGTGTGCCACTGGCCCAGCTACGCATTCTTGACCCTTTCACGTCCCTTTCTCTCCCTCCAGCTCCCTCCATCCCTTCCATCTGTGAGAGCTCTGACTCCCCAGACAGGGTCCTCTGAGCCTCCAAAGGCAGCCCCTAGGCAGGACTCAGCCTGCACTGCGCCCTGTCCCCTCCTAAGGTTCAGAAAACCCACCCAGGCCAACCCACGCCCATGCCTTGAGCCCACAGAAGATTCCTGGTTCCCAAGGCTCGGGCAATTTCAGTGAACCCACTTCCTCTAACTCTCAGGGGACCCCACCAAGGACACCCAGGGGTCAGTGCCCCGCCCCACACCCCAGACGGCCCCCACCTCCCAGGGCTTCCCTTTTCCTGGCCCTGATTGTGCTGACTAGAAACCAAACAAGCCAGGTTCCACCCCTGACAGCCCTGCAGCCTTGCTCCCTGGGGACAGTTCCTACATAGCCACAGAAGCTGGTCCTGAACTACAAAGCAAGAGACCCTGTCTCAAACATAAACAACAGCAACACAACAAAAACTAAGTTGGGCCGCATGATGCCTGCGTACCGCGCTCCAGCATGAGTGGAATCAGGGTGCACTGCGCAGGTGGACTGATGCACAATGCGACTCTTTTTATGTATGCGAGAAAGCGAGTGCTGGCCAGAAGGGAGGAGGGGGGAGCCACAGACCTTGGAAGGAGCTACCCGGGGTCTTAACCAGGGGCTGGTCCCTTGAGGACGGCCTCTCACGCTGCTCCTGGGCTCTGTATGACTCAGTTTACTTCCTTGGCTTCCTGGGCTCACCGGTGTGTTCTTGACTTGCAGGCTCCTGCGTGAAATGCAGCAAAGGGGTGTTCGGGGCCGGCCAGGCCTGCCAGGCCATGGGCAACCTCTACCACGACGCCTGCTTCACCTGTGCGGCCTGCAGTAAGTGTGGGGCCCCATCTGGGCTGGGGGAAGTGGTTGTCCTGAGGACTCTAGGCCCATCGCGGCAGGGTGGCGGGTGGCCTTTGCAGCAGGGATCCCTAGTGGAGCAGGCACAGGGGACTCAGCCTGTGTGGCCCAGTGTGACCTGAGCTACATTGCAAGACTCTGTCTCAAAAACATAAAAAAGCTGAGTGTGAGGGCACATGCCTATAATCCCAGCATTTGGGAAGCTGAGGCAGGAGACTCAATGCAAGTTCACGTCCAGCCTGGCCTACAGAGTGAGCTCAAGGCCAGCCTGAGCTGCATGGAGAGACTTGTCTCAGAAAAAAAAAAAGGGAGGAGGGATGAGAGGTGACCATCAGGAGACAGAAATAAATTACACACTCCAGGGAAGACTGGCTCAGCGGTCCCCTGGTGCCTCCCACGGAGACCCAGAGTCATGTGATTCTTGTGCCTCTGGCTCTGGCCTGACCTTGTCCTTGAGCCCCATCATCCTGCAGGTTGCAGGATCCTTGCTGCCTGTGGCAGGGACCAGCTGGCGCCTACAGGGGACACTCAGCCTGGTCACCCTGACGCCTGCCCTTCCCCTTACCCCGTGGCTGCTGTTACAGTTTCTGAGTTTGAGACAGTTTGAGACAGTTTGAGACAGTTTCTGAGTTGGCCTAGAAGTTCCGTGGCATCTTTGACTCCTGTGTGTGTGGTTTATCCATGTGGGAACCGTGATCAGATTGTCCTTTAAAATGTACCGCCGGCTTTCATAGTTGCTTCTCACTGTCAGCTCGACTTACCAGGAAAAAGCAAAGAAAGGCTGAGCGGAGGCGTTCTTCACTTTGGAGTTACCGTTTGGATTACAGAGGGTGTTTGGGGAAGCGTGTTGGGCTTCCGGCACTGCCCTGGCAAAGTGCCGTGGACCGGCGGCTGATGCACGGCAGAATTTCTGCTTGCAGTTTTGGAAGGCCGAGTTGCCAGCAGTCGCTGGTTCCTCCATGGTGTCCCTCTCTGGGTCCTCAGGAAGGGGTGCAGGAGCTCCCTAGGCATCAGCTGGGGGTTGGGCCTGAGGCGCGGCACAGCTGCTCAGCCGGTTCCGCGTGCAGCTACGCAGTGGCCCCATCTGCCCCACGCCCATCCACAGCAGTCGCAGGCCCTCTGGGACAGAGCGCCCGTGGGCTTTCCTCTGTTTGTGGTCTGGTCCTCATGCTGCCTGTCACTTCCTACTTCCTCTCCCGGCCTCCAGATTCCCCTTTCTCACTTCCCCTGCCCTGACCGCAGTGTTGCCCGGAGCCTAGCAAGGCTTCGCCTCAGAATCAGCTCAAAGGAAGATTTTGTTCAGTTTGTAAAGATGAAGGGCATGTCATCTAGGGGTTAAGGCGGAGCCCGTGGTTCACATTAGTGTTCATGGCTTCTGTTATTCTTCCATTGTTTGTATTGCAAAACATTCAGTGGCTGAGACACTGTCCATCTCCGTGGCACTGGGAACCGAGATGGCCCACGTCTGGGGCTGGACACCACGAGGCCAATGGGGATCCTGTGCAGGACAGCCCCGCCCATGGAGGCCACAGCAGCCCACATCCCCTGCACGAGGTTCTGAGGGAGCTGGCTCGTGTTTGCCTCGGGATCCGCCTCTGGTTCCCCCACCGTCGGGGTCCCCCTAACCACACTGCAGACCCTACACACAGCTCGCAGCTTCATCTTCTCTGAGTCCTTTCCCCTGGCCTGGTCAGGAATGGCCTGACTCGGGAGGCTGAGGCAGGAGGATTGCCATGAGTCTGAAGCCAACAGTCTGTTCTGCATAGGAGTTCAAGGTTAGCTTGCACTACACAGCGAGGCTCTGCTCCAAAATAATAATAATAATAATAATAATAATAATAATAATAATAAACCCAAAAGAGACCTGGAGTGGCAAGAAAGATGTGGCTTGGAGCAGGACCTGACCCCAGAGGCAGGGCTCCAGGGCCTTGGACAGCTGCTGGCGCGGCGCCTTTGCGTCTCTCAGACCAGTCGCTAGCTCCTGTGGGGTTCTCTCGTGTGTTCCATTTTCTGGGTGACTGCCTTTTACGGGCAAGTACGCCTGACAGGTGGATGGGCAGAGCCACCGCAGAGCCACCAGCTCCTAGCCACAGCAGAGCTGAGAAGGCTGCGGTGATGCAGAGGCTTAGACAGATGGTGGCGACGTAGGTGTCCCTGGAGGAAGCGAAAGGTCACTGGATTTTCCTGGCATTGGAAGGAAACCTTGGTGTGAGTAGGTTCAGTGCTGGGTCCCTGCCCGATGCCTAGTGGTGTCCCCCATGGTGCCTTCTACTAAGTGGCTTGGGGATGGGTCAGGGTCCAGTCTCTGGGAAGAGGCTTAGGTGAGGCCAGATGCTGGCTGGAGTGACCCCCAGTCCCCACCTTTCACCCTGTTCCTGGCTTGCTGAACCCCAGGGAGCCGGCAGCATGTGTTTCATTTGTCATTTTTTGTTTGTTTGTTTGTTTGTTTTGTCTTTTTGAGACAGGGTCTCGCTATGCAATTGAGGCTGGCCTTGAGCTCGCGTTTGTAGCCCAGGCTGGTCTTGAACTCACATGGATCCTCCTGCCTCAGCCTCCCAAATGCTGGTATTATAGGCGTGCGCCACCATGCTCTGCTTGTTTTGTCTTTTTGGGACAGAGTCCCCATGTGCACTTGAGCTTACTTTGCAGCCCAGGCTGGCTCTGAATTCAAACTCGGAGAGATCTCCTGCCTCAGCCTCCCAAGTGCTGGGATTACAGGCGTGTACCACCACTCCTTGCTGCAACTTGCATTTCATTTGAGCAAAACAGCCTGGATAGTTTTAGTTGTTTTTATTAACAGCAACCCCTCCCCCATCCAGGGGCTTGAGCCACACTGAGCTGCGCCCGGCCCCTTTTATCCTTTATTTCAGACGCAGTCTTGCAGTCTTCCACCTCAGCCTCACAAGGATGAGAGGCGTGGGCCGCCACACCTGGTCAGCAGTTTCACTTCGTGGTTAGCCGGCTTTGGAGGGGCTGATCCCAGGTCACAAGAGGCCATCGAGTGCCATGCGCATGCTCAAGAGGTAGAGCTGGATGGCTCTCGTGATTTCATTGAGATCTTCGTCTAGCAGAGCCATGAGGGTATGGGGTTCAGGGGACAGGTAGCCCACCCCACAGGGACAGCCCAGTTCCAATGACACGGCTTTCCTGCTTCTTCCCAGGAGCCAGGCTCTGGGTGCAGGGATTCAGCCCATGCTTGTCAGCAAGAATCTGAGAACTGAAATTCTTGGTGCGGTGTCCAGCCAAGGACCAGGTCCTGTTTCAGAGTAGGGGGTGCTCATTTCTGCTTCGAGAAGGGAGAGCGAGTGTGTGACTGACCTGGAATTCAGCTTTACCTGAGCTTGTGTGGCAACCAGGCCCGACACCCTCAGCTGTCCTGGCTTCCTTGGGAACATTTCGACCCCCAAAGCTGACAGGAAGTGACAGGTGCTTGGCGTAGCAGAGAAGCAGACAGAAGAAGGCAGAGGGGCTTTATTTTCTTGGAGGACCAGGAGAGAACGTGGGGAAGGATCAGGAATTCTCTACTGGAACAAAGGGAGGCTGAGGCTTTTATGGCCTTTTGCCAGGGGTGGAGCTTGGAGGGGATGTTGAGGGAGCTGACTGGGGTCTTCCCTGAGGCAGCGGGAAGGGTGAAAGGAAATTATGTCCTGCGCTGAGTTGGAGAAGAAGGGGGAAGTGGTCTTGGAAAGGTGGGCTTTTAAAACAAAAGGGCATCAGCCATATTAGATGGCCACCATAATGATGTTAGCAATTCATGCCTGGGCTAGAACCTATCAGACTAGTTAATGTTTTATGATATTAACCACACAGGTGTGGTGGCCCATGACCATAATCCTAGCACTCAGGAGGCTGAGGTGGGAGGATCTCTGTGAGTTAGAGGCCAGCCTGGACTCCATAGTGCCTCCAAGGCCGACCTCAACTATATAGATCCTGCCTCAAAAAAATTGTTTTATGAGCTCTGTTGTACGAGGGAAATAAAGGGCACCTTCGAAGAGCGTCTTCGGGAACGCTAACAGATGACTGGTGTGGTACGTGGTCTGTGAGAAGAAACGTTGGCTAGTGAGCCCACTCAGCTGTGGCGTTTGTCTCTGCCCCCCCTGAACGACAGGGGCATCCTTTAGAGCCAATCCTTTGGAGAAGTCCACAGAACAGAAGCCGGCCTGTAATCCCAGCACTCAGGAGGCCAAGGCGGGAGGATCTTTGCAAGCTCAAGGCCAGCCTGGGCTGCATAGAGACACCCTGTCTCAAAAGACTAAAACCAAAAAAGTTTTGCCCTTGAAAGACGTAGGCCTGAACCCTCACACTTCTTTTAGCTTCATTGGTGACTTGCGCTGTGTTAGATATTGTTTCCTCACTGCAAAATACAGACCCAGTACACCCCCCACCCTGAGCTGTGGGCCCCAGGGCCCCGTGGCTGGCGCTTTGGCGCCACCGCGTGGTAGCCAGTGCTATTGCTTGTTGATGAAGAGGACCCTTCTGGGAGAGGTGAGGAGCTCTGCATCAGATGGGTTACAGCAGCTGGCCAGCTGTGTTTCCGTGGCCAGTCCTGGAGAACTCGGGGTCCTGACCTCCCTGCCTCGCATACCCCAGGAGCGTCCCTGCGTGCCTCACTGTACCCCAGAGGCCCCCTTTCCTGAAGGTGTCCACATTCACCTCTTCCACCAACCAGTGGCAACAGCGGTGTGGCCAGGAGTTTCCAGAAGTGCCTCGCCCCGGCACCCCTGTGGGAGGTGGATCGAGGTGGTCCCACATGCTCCCACATGCCTGGTGCAGCGAGACTCCTTTGTCCCTTTTGGGGTGGGAAAGAAGAAGCCAGATCCCTCAAGTTGGTGGCTTAAGCAATGCTGGTGGCCCTGGCACTGTCCACTGGGACCCCACCCTCCTGGGGACTGTGATCTCTGCTTGTGAGAAGGTGTGTTTGGGGCTGGGATGTAGCTCAGCAGCCAGGCTTTGTCTGGCACACATAAGGTGCAGAGGCCTGGGGGGGGGGGTCCATATCCGGCATCTCCAAAAGCATCATATTTTATGAGAGCAAAGGAAAATTTTGTACTCTTGAGGTAGGAGTTTTGGCAATTCTCAAGAATATAACTGTGGCGCATGCCTGTAATGCCAGCACTTGGGAGGCTGAGGTGGGAGGATCTGTGAGAGTTCGAGACCAGCCTGGGCTACAAAACTGAGCTCAAGGCCAGCCTGAACTGTACAGCGAGACCCTGTCTCAAAAAGACAAAAAAAAAAAAAAAAAAAAGAATATAACTAACTTTTGCTGTAGTAATGGAATTTGAGTTCAGAGCCTTTCTTTCTTTCTTTCTTTCTTTCTTTCTTTCTTTCTTTCTTTCTTTCTTTCTTTCTTTCTTTTTTTCTTTCTTTTTTTCTTTCTTTCTTTATTTGAGATAGGGCTGGCTAACCTGTTAAGTTGCCCAGGCTGGTCCTGAACTCAAGGGGGCTGCTCCTGCCTCAGCCTTCCAGAGTGCTGGGTTTGCAGGGTGTGCCCCCATGCCCAGCTGAGTGAGTCCTCCTGTCCAGGCGTTGCTCAGATACTAGCAAGTGTTCTCACTTCCGCTTCGCTCTTGGGTGTGTCCCTTCCACACCACTGACACCTGGGTGCTGGCCCTGGAGGAGGACAGCTGTGCAGCCTTGCCATGGAGGCAGGTGGTAGCTGGGGACCAAGGGCTGGGGCTGCACTGCATGATGGGCAGGGCTGTGGATCGTTTGCAGAAAGACCGGAAGCCCCAGCTGTGGTACCTGGCACACAGGAGCCACAGTGGGTGTCGGGTCCTTTTCTGTCCCACTTGGCTGGGATGCAGTTTCTGAGCATGGCAGTCTTTGAGCAGCAGGTTTGCAGGCCTGAAATGCAAACCACAGCGTGAGCCCCTGAAAACAGACTCAGCTCCACCCTGGACTTATTTGTGACCAGACCATGAGAGTGGCGGGTCTTCCTTCCTGCCTCCCAGTCCTGTCACTGCTGAGGACGGCAGATCTCCCTCCTAGGGGCAATCCCAGTACTCAGGAGACTCAGTGCCCAGTACGTCGGAGCAGAAGGCGGAAGAGGAGAGATCTGCTGGCTGGCGGTGCTCGCGCGTTTCCCCCAAACCCTGAGCCTGCCCAGGTCCCTTTACAGAGAAGTTTAAAGAAGGAAAGTAATTCAAACTAACCTCAGCTTGTCTGGGGCATTCTGTTGCTGAACCCCAAAATCAGTAGGCTGAAGACATTCCCATGAACCCAGGTCAGCAGAGTCAGGAAATACCAGGGAAGGTTCGACGATGGGAACTTTCTAGAAGTGAGGATGACCATAACTCTGAGGGACAGGCAGGCAGGGAGCCACAGAGAACGAGAGTGGTGCCCAGGGCCATCCAGTGCTCCTGGAGTCCATTATTGTAAAACTGACACGGTCATCACAGAAAAAAGACGAATCACAACTCGCCTGTTTTGTTAATGACCGTTAACACTTGGCGTCTATCATGCGGATGGGTGGATGCCTAACTTGGCAGATGTACGTGGACTGTTGGGTAGAGCTGTGACCATTGAACACACGTGTGCACGCAAGCACACAAACCACATGGGCTGCTCCTGAGGCATGGTCTGCGTTTTTGGTCATTCAGTCTTTATTGGAAAGCCTGGTTGTTGAGGGCTGTGTAACAGTCCAGCGTGCGTACGTAGCATCATTTACTCCGTAAGAATTGGGCAGGTGGATTATGCTCACTTTTGGAAAGCTGCCATACATAGTGCTGAGATGAGGGTCTAGGTGATCTTATTTTGATGATTTTTCTAGGATAAATTACTGAAGTAGACATTTTTGGGTTAAAAAAAATCAGGATGTTACTATTTAATACCAGATTTTTTTGGTTTTTAATACCAACTTTTTCTCTCCAAAATTTTGCAGTTGCTACTGTCCCCCCCAGAGTGTGAGAGTCTGTGTTGTTACCAGCACAGGGTGTCATTTCTCTACCTGATTATTGTTTTCAATTATTGTTGTTGTTATTTACATTCCTGGGGATTGAACCCCAGGCCTCACACATGCTAGGCAAAGTCTGTCGTGGAGGATGGCTTAGTGATCTAAAGCGCCTGCTTGGGAAAGCTTCGGCAGCTTCAGGGACCGCAGTTCGATCCCCGGCACCACATGCTGTGCCAGCCCTGCCCTTGGGGCGGGCTGAGTCGGCCATAAAAATGAGTGAATAAACAAACAAAGGTTCTGAAACAAGAAAGAATATGGTAGGCTACAGGCATGTACCATCTCTCCCAGTTTCAGTGGCCAGTACAGCACATGGTACAAGGGATCGAACCCAGGTCCTTGCACTTGTTGGGCAGGCGCTTTGACCACTGAACTATCTGAACTATCTCCCCAGCCCCTACTACTAAATCCTGTGGGACATACTGAAGATGCTCCTGGTTTCTCTGTGAACAGTGCTGCCCTGAACATCAATGTGTTGGCCCCTCCAGCACCTTTTTGGATCTTCTCCAGGCCACCCTAGCTCTGTGCTGGGCTTTGTGTGGCTTCTCTGGTGATGGCACTTGATGAAGTATTCCCTGGCTGGCCATCCCAGTGGTCTCTTCTCACCCCCAGTCACCAGGCACGTTTTGTTAGGCATTCTTGTCCATCCACGAAGTCAGGTAGCCTCTCAGTGGTTCTCCCTTGTATCACCCTGGTTGCAGGTGGCCTGGGGTCTTGCATTCTGCTCCGGGCACTAGGTTGGGACTGTGTAGGCTTTTCCTGCACACTCCTCCTTCCTACCCTCTGCTGGTTTTCCTCACCGGGTTAGGGGCCGTCTCCCTATCGATTCGTGTTGGTGTTCTGTGTGGGGCCATCTTCTGACCCTGGGCTGCATTTCCCACAGCAGCCTTGGCCACAGGCCTTAGATCCCACCCAGCCTTCTGGTATGAGCTCACTTGCGATGACAGTTCTGTCCTCAAGGGACACAGGAGCATCTCCCGGGAGGACGAGGGTCCTGGGAACCGCAAGAGGCACTAGGTCCGACAGACGCCGCAGCCAGAGGGCCTGCAGGCTGGCCCCAAGCCTTCCCCTCTTTTCTTGCAGCATCACCGTTTTTCTTTTTACCCCATCGTTGTGTTCTTTCCTTAGGCCGAAGACTGAGAGGAAAAGCCTTCTATTTCGTCAACGGCAAAGTGTTCTGTGAGGAAGACTTCCTGGTGAGTGTGTGGCCGTCGAGGCTGCAGGGCCAGGGCATGGGGGCAGCTCCCGGGCCCGAACCCGCACCCCTGTGTCCCGGCCTCAGCTGCTTGGAGTCTTCCAGGCTTCCTGGCCAGGGCGGGCTAAGCCCCGACGTGTTCCTCTCCAGGACTGCCCCCCCACTGCCTGAGCTCCCTTCGGTTTTCTGGGAGGAGGTGGCTCAAAAGACACCAAAACCAAACTGGCTTCCAGCAGGGCTGGCATCGGTCCCACAGGAGTGCGGTGCCCCACCTTTGCCCTAGAAGACGGCCATCCTTGATGCCCATTGGGCCTTGGCGGGTCACGTGCTCACCCGGGGCCAAAATCATTTCATATTGGAGAAACACAGGGCTCTGATTGGCTGGCTTTGGCCAGCTCTGCCCACCTAAGCAGAGTCCAGATGCATAGTTTTGAGCATGCGCAGCTGACCCTCTGCCAGGTGGCACGAAGTTACAAACAGGTGCCCCCTTCCCTCTCTAGCCTGTCTAGTACGTTTCCCATCGTGTTCGTTAACACCTGCGCTTTTGCTCTTTGGCTGTGTAGAACCAGCAGGTGTTCCGCCCGCTCTTCCGGCTTGCGCTCTCCTCTCCCTTCATCATCTCCCCCTTTTTGCACAGTGGGGTTTGAATCTGGGACCTACCCTGAACTACATCCTCAGCTCCCCTCTTCCCTTTTTTAACTTGAGAAAAAAATCTCAGTGGGGCTCAAAAAGTCAAACGTGTGAGCCTCCTGCCTCAGCCTCCGAGAGTGATAACAGGTGTGTGCCATGGTACCCAGTTTCCAATATGCTTTTAAGAGAGTTCTTCCCCTCTTTTCTTTCTTCTCTTTTCTTCCCCCCCACCCCCACCCCCAGGATCTCACTATGATACAGCCAGGCCTTGAACTCACTATGAAGCCCAGGCTTGCTATGACAAACAGAAACACCAAAGGGACACCCAGGATGTGGAGGCTGGCTCATTTCATGTCGACGGGCACCGACTGGGATCGTTCCCAGTGTCAGGCCTTGATCTCGGGGGGGGGGGGGGGGGGGGGGGGGGGGGGGGGGGTCTAGGGCTTTCTGTATGGTGCACAAGCAGGGAGTACAAAGGAGATACAGGCATACAGGCAGCCTGGCCATGCTGACTAGCTAGCAGAGTGGGGTCACCCATTAGGAGGCCAGATGAAAGGTCACAAAGCTTGGCACAATCAGGCATCCTGCGTTTTAGGTTACACTTAGAGCCACGAAGCAGTTGCTGAGCTAGGCAGTGTCAAAATCAAAAAACAAAACAAACGAACACCGTTCTGGGGGACTTTTGGGTTAGTTCAGTGGTTAAAGCACGTGTGCAAACGATCCCAGTCAGGCACAGGTGATGATGGTCTGAGCCATCACACACACACACACACACACACACACACACACACACACACACACACACACACTTAACTTTTGGGGGACTAGGGAGACAGCTCAGTAGAATAAGCACTTGTCTGCCAAGTGCAAGGGCCTGAGTTCAGTCCCTGGTACACACACGCACGCACACACACGCGCACACACACACACACACACACACACACACACACACACACACAAGATTTGGGGCTGGCCAAATAGCTCAGCGGATTAAAGTGTCTGCAAGCAGACACAGGAACCAGGGTTCGATTCCCAGGCAGTCTGCTGCGCTGGCCCGCCCTTGGAGTGCACTGAGACAGCAGTTGAGTCTGGGCTGGTGGCATGTGCCTGTAATCCCAGCTCTTGGGAGGCTGCAAACAGATGGGGATCACTACGAGTCCGGTCTAGTAGAGAGACCCTGAACACCCCATAGACCCATCCCTAAAAAAAAAAAAAAAAATGATTTCTCTTGTGCAGTTTTTCCTATTCGGGCTGGCCTTAAGGTCACACCTGTCCTCCCACCCCTGCCTCCCAAGAGCTTGGGTTACTACCGTGTATCACCATGCCAGCCCGCAGAGACTTTAGGACCCTGTGGGTGTGGGTTTGTGTGGTATTGGGTGCACTAGGTAGTTAGCACTTTTGTTGAAGCTAACCATAAAGGTTAACGTAACATGAACTTTTCTTCTGCCTCTAGGGATTGAGCACACACATGCTTAGCCGCTGTGCTGCGCTCACCGTGGGCATTAGGTTTTTTGTTTTGTGTGTGTGTGTGTGTGTGTGTGTGTGTGTGTGTGTCTTTTTGAGACAGGGTCTCGCTATGCAGTTCAGGCTGGCCTTGAGCTCACTTTTGTAGCCCAGGCTGGTCTTGAACTCGCATTGATCCTCCTGCCTCAGCCTCCCGAGTGCTGGGATTACAGGCGTGCGCCACCACGCCCGGCAATGCATTAGCTTTTTAATCAGAAGCAGGCTGGACGTTCAGTTCTGTCTTTACCCGGAATTGCTTGTGTAACTTAGAGGTGAACTTGGGAGATCGCCTCACCTCTCAGAGCTTTCTTTCTTTTTTTAAAAACAAAACATGTATGTCTGTACACAGGTACGTGTGTTTGTATGTATGTATGTATGTATATATGGCACAGGGTCTTGCTACACAGCCCAGACTCAGTGATCTTCCTGTTTCAGTCTCCTCTGCATTGGCATGATAGGCATGTGCCACCATGCCTGGTTTCAGGGCCAGCACAGAGCACCTGGAGCAGTACCAGGGATAAAATCCAGGTCCTGGTGCTTGCCACGCGGGCACTTAGACCCCTGAACCATCTCCCCAGCCCTCTCAGAGCTTTCTTTGCTTCCATCTGACAAATCAGGATAACCACATATACCTTGCAGTTGTTTTAGGAGTTTCACAAGTGACCTCAAGCTTGAGCATGCATTATAGCCCTCGCAGGGCTTGTGAAAGTATGGAGACCTGAACTTCTAACTCAGTAGGTCTGACTTGGAGCTCACGAACCTATGGCTCTTTTTTTTTTTGGTCAGCTCAGCCCACTGTGTGGTAGGGGCTGGTGCAGCATCTGGTGCCAGGGATCAAACCACGGTACCCTGCAGCTGCCTAAGCTTGCCTAAGCAGGCGCTTTAGATCACTGAGCTACCTCACCAGCCCAAGCCTAAGGCTCTTACGAGCTCCCAGGAGATGCCAGGGAGCTCCTCTTGGTGAGCTGCTGAGACAAGGCCTCTTTAAGTGCAGTTTCTTTTGCAGCCTGGCATTCTGTGGCTGCCTCCACCCAGCTGTTGGGATGAGAGTGACATTATTATGCGTAAAGTGGCCAGAGGAGAGCCCATGACTCAGGGCACAGTCCCCTCTTGTCCTTGGGCAGATGACAGATGACTGCATGTGGTGACAGGTCTCCCTAATAGTTCCTTCTCATCATCTGGGCTGGCGGGAAAGCAGCTGATTGACGCACCCTGGTTCACGCACCCCGCCTGGGTTTAACTTTCCTTCCTTCCCCTGCAGTACTCTGGCTTCCAGCAGTCTGCCGACAGGTGTTTTCTTTGTGGACATCTGATCATGGACATGGTGAGTAGCATGGGGCCCGCAGAATCACAGCGTCGGGCGAGGGGGAGACATTTAGGGAAGGAAGCAACGATTGCCCAGCACAAACCTTCCTGGTTTGTGGTGGCAGCTGGCTGCACAGAAAGAGGTCTCTGCCCTCCTCCGAGGGCTGTGTGCTGTGCCCTGGCTGGGCTCCGATTCCCCATGCACTGTGCAGCTTGCTTGCGTTACCGGGATCTCTGCGCAGGGCCCTAGGGATGTGGCTGTGTCTCCCACGTCCTGCCCTGTGCAAACTGTCCCTGAGGTGGGCATAAAGCCTGTCTCCTAAGTTCTCAGCTGGGACAAGGCCTGTGGTGACACAGCTCATGGCTGGCTCAGCCACTGGCCGAGGCTGCCCCGGACCACAGGGCCTTCATTTCTTCAGTGAGGGCAGAGTTTCCTTCTACTCAGGCTGTCAGGTTCATGAGTAGGGTTTCCAATTGCTCACCTCTGAGCCTGCCTCTAAGAATTCCTTTAATAGAAAGGTTAGAGGAGCCAGGCGTGGTGGCTCACCCCTGTAATCCTAGCACTTGGGAGGCTGAGGCAGGAGGATCGTTGTGAGTTGGAGACCAGCCTGGGCTACAAAAGTGAGCTCAAAGCCAGCCTGAACTGCACAGTGGGACCCTGTCTCAAAAAAAAAAAAAAAAAGAAAGAAAGGTTAGAGGAGATGAGCATATATCAGGCTTTAGCTAGGAAGCATCAGTCCCCTTCTTTCCTGCCCCATTAATCCCATGCTGGATGCTGGAGAAGAGGATTGGTTGTCATTGCTATTTTTTTCTTATGCCTTTTTTTTTTTTTTTTTTTTTGGCTTTGTTTTGTTTTTGTCTAGGGGCTCAGCATGTACTCCAGGCTGGGCTTGCACTCAGAGCAATCCTCCTGCCTCAGCCTCCAAAGGCTGGGACTCGCTGTGTCCCCCACTACACCCTGCTTTGATTTGTTTACTGAGAAATAACTCAAAAGCAAAGGCGCAGCTCTTAGGTGTATGGCCACGTGCAGTGTTGTGTGTGCCATTACCCACAGGACACCCGCAAAGAGATGCGAACCATCTCCCCTCTCCTTCTGCTTGAGATTCCTTCCCACACTGTTTGGAGCTGGAGGACCTACTTAATCCGGTTCTTTCTTTTTTTTTGGCGGGACTGGGGTTCAAATTCATGACCTTGCACTTGCTAGGCAGGAACTTATGCCACAGAGATATCTCCCCAGCCCCAATCTTGTTGTTTCTTTGAGGGGGAAATATTTGTATATATAGGGAGGCATGGACCAACTGTCAGCATTCACAGTACTGTACCTGTACGACTCCTAGGAATTTAGGAGTGAGGAATTTGGAAAAACAGCCAGGTGTCAGGCTGTAGAGAGGCATTGTGACTGGGCGACTCTGACTGGGTCTTGGAGCTGCAGGGTTTTTTTGTGTCTTTTTTTGTTTTTGTTTTTGTTTGTTTGTTTTTGTAATTTCCTTTCTCCTTTCTTTTATTTTCTTTTTGGTATTGGGAATCAACTCAGGACCTTGCATTTGCCAGGCAGGTGCCATACCACTGAGCCTCTCCTGTCTCCTTTCTACCTGTTTTAGGAGAGATTTTTGCTTTTTATTTTTGTCGTGCAGTTCAGGCAGGCCGTAAGCTCACCTTGTAGCCCAGGCCGATTGTCCTGCCTCAGCCTCCCAGGTGCTGGGATGGCCAGCATGCACCACTGTCTTTGAAGGCAGTGCTCCTCTTCTGGGTGTGGGGTTGTGGGCTGGGGCCCTTAGTTCCCTCCCTGCTGAGCACCCCAGGAGGTGGCAGGAGGGGACTTCTGTCCACGGGGCTGAGCAGGCCAGCTCTCTCACCCCTGATGGTCTTTGTCCTGGTGAAATGGTGAGGAACCTCCTCCACCTTGTGGCCCACACAGTCCTCTGTCCTGTGCTGTCCCACCCTTCCTCACTGCACCTACTTATTCTTTGTGTGTGTGTGTGTGTGTGTGTGTGTGGCGTGGGGATTGAACTCGGGACCCTGTGCTTGCCAGGCAAGCACTTATTCTACGGAGCTATCTCCCTGGCCCCCTGGCTTATTCTTAGTCTCTCTTCCTTGACACCCCAGATCCTGCAGGCCCTGGGGAAGTCCTACCACCCTGGCTGTTTCCGTTGTGTCATCTGTAATGAGTGTCTGGATGGGGTCCCCTTCACCGTGGACTCGGAGAACAAGATCTACTGTGTCCGGGATTATCACAAGTACGGAGGGGAGCCCTGGGAACCACACAAGCCCCGTGTGGGTGGAGGCTTAGTGGTTTTCAGGGTCACCCCAGACTTGGAGGCGCCTGTGGATGCTGCTGAGATAAGAACTGGTTAAAGGGTCAGGAAGATAGGTCAGTAAAATAAGTGCCTGCCAGGGAAGCACAAGTTCCTGAGTTCAATCCCCAGTACTACCAAAAAGAAAAAAAAAAAAAGAACTGGTTAAAAAGTCACATTTAGGGGCCGGGCATAGTGACGCACGCCTGTAATCCCAGCACTTGGGAGGCTGAGGCAGGAGGATTGATGTGAGTTTGAGACCAACCTCGGCTACAAAAGTGAGCTCAAGGCCAGCCTAAACTGCATAGCGTGGCTATCTCAAAAAGACAAACAAACAAACAAAAAAAAACCCCACAATTTGTCCAAGTTCCCATGTGGCCCGGCCCCTGGAGGAGTCAGGCAAGCCTATGGCCCCTGCTTTCCCAGGCTTCACCCGGTTTGTGTGGCTGAGACCCCAGAGGGTTGGGCTAGGACTGTCACGTGCAGCAAGGGGCAGCCACATGACCCTGTTCCAGCTGGGGACAGCCCTGGAGCCAACCGCCCCACAGCCCATTCTGCAGGGAGGGCCCTGGGCTCCGTGTTCCTGCAGGCCAGAGGGCAGGGCTCAGCCTCTGCCTCCGGCCCAGGACCGTGGCGCCCCGTCTTCACACTTGTGCTCCTCTGCAGGGTGCTGGCCCCGAAGTGTGCAGCCTGTCGGCTTCCCATCCTCCCGCCTGAGGTGAGACGCACGTCACCCTGGCCCCACTGTCTCCCAGGCCCTCCCCTTCTTGAGCCTCCCTCTGGCCCTGCACCCTCCACAACACCTCACTTGGCCTATCCTGAGAGAAGGGTGTCACCAGCAGGCTTCCCCAGCCCCTGCCCTGCTCCTGGCTGTCCCTCAGCAGGTCAGACTCTCAAAACTTAGGTTAGAGAGGACTGGTAAAGCTCATGTTTCACTCCACTTTTTGTCCCTGTCTAATTTATTTTTTGAGATAGGGTCTCACTGTGGAGTCCAGGCTGATCTTGAACTCACTGTGTAACCTGGCCTGGCCTCAAAACTCACAGCCAAGGGCCAGACAGACAGGTGATTGGGACCGGGCATGGTGGCACATACCTGTAATCCCAGTACTTAGGAGGCTGAAAACAGAAGGATCACTATAAATCCAATTGACATAGTGAGACCCTGTAGACCCTGTACTAAAAAAAAAAACCCTCGTAGCCATCTTCCTGCCTCGGCCTCCTGAGTACTGGAATAACAGCTATGTGCCACGACACTGGGCCCACCTATACTTTTTAAGACAAGATGTCCCATGAGTCCTCTTTTGAGTGCTAGCTGGTGTTCAGAAGGGGCCGCTGTCCCTCCTAGGTCTCACTGTCCATTCTTTTCCCTATGTGTTGGTGGCCACCACCGACCGTGTCCCCTCCTGAGTCTCCCATCACATCATCTCTTCTTTCCCTGCCCTGTGGCCCCTGGTGGCCCCTCCCTGGCCTCTCAGCCCATCCTGCCTTCCCTCTGTCCCAGGGCTCAGATGAGACAGTCCGTGTGGTATCCATGGACAGAGACTACCATGTGGAGTGCTACCGCTGTGAGGTAGGCCCCTGGCGACCCCGCCTCTCCCAGAAGTCCAGGAGGTTCTGGGGGCTCCGCTCTGCAGAGCTGGTGTGGGGAGGCAGGGATGTGGCAGGTGCCCGGGGCATGAATGCCTTTGTGCGTCACCTGCCAGGCATGGTAGAGGACATCTGTGATCCCAGCACTCTGAGAGGCTGAGGCAGGAGGACTGCCAGTTCAAGCCCAGTCTGGGCAAGTTAGGGACTTGGCAAAATTGTGTCATAAAATAAAAATAGGGCTGGGATGTTGCTTAGAACAAAGGCCCTGGGTTCTCATCCCCAGCCTACAAAACCTAAAAGACCTCCAGATCTGGAAGTCTTTCCTCCAGCTCCCTCTGCCCTCCCCAAGGTCACAGAGCTGGGGGCCATGGGGCGTGAGAGCCTGGCCTGTCTGGGAGGGTGGATTATGGGCAGGTGTGAGGAGGTGAGCAGGTCCCATCTGCAAGCAGGCGTGGGGATCCTACCTGCCCCTTTCTGGCTGTGCTGCACCCCAGGAGAAGGAGCCCCTGAGCCTGAGATGTCCAGGAAGCTGGGGGCCACCCCACTAGTCCTGGGAAGGAAGCCGGTGGGCTTTAGCCACCCTGAGTGGATTCAATGCAGGAAGAGATTAGGTTCGCTCTGTCACCTTGCAGGGGAGGAGAGGGAGTGTGGGTGACATGCGGATCGGTCTCCCTATCAGTGCCAAAGAAATGAGTGTACCCATGGTGTGTGGTCTGGAGAAGAGCATCGTGGGGACGTTTTGCTGGGTGCTCCCCACTCAGCCCAGATGGGCTCTGGCCAGGTGGTAGCCTTTGTCTCATCCTACAACGCGTTCAGTTTTGAGCCCGCTGATTTTCTTGCCACCCCCAGGACTGTGGCCTGGAGCTTAATGACGAAGACGGTCGCCGCTGCTACCCCTTGGAAGACCGCCTCTTCTGCCACGCGTGCCATGTGACAAGGCTGGAGAAGGGGTCTGTGGCCACTGGCCCCCACCAGCACCCCTTCTAGCCCAGCTGTCAGGGAAGAGGAGCTGGGCAACATCTGCCTGTGACTTCCGGTGCCCATGGCTGCGATCCGGTGGAGGGAGGGGAGGGGCAGGCGCCCCTGTGTGGGTAAGGGACACCTTCAGCCAGAGAGGCCACGTGTGTTCCCAGTGCCTTCCACACACCACCCCTTCTCCTGGCTCAGGCCGGGTTACTCAGGAAGCTCTGTGTGTGTGTGTGTGTGTGTGTGTGTGTGTGAGTGCACCAACACAACCTCAGCTGTAGCACCCTCTGAAGGGACAGCTCAGCTGCCAAGACACCCAGCCCTGGTTCACCCAGAGATCCTCTCTCCCAGGGTACAAGCACAGGCTCCGCCCAACTTCAAGTGTCCTCTGGAATGCTGCAGGCTTGCACTGCGTGCCAGTGAGATGGAGGCTCTTACGCAGGGGTGTTGGAAGGATTGGCTGGGAAACCAGAGCCGGGATCGGAGCTCAGCGAGCTCCAACTGTGCAGTGTGACCCTGGGTCCTGGAAGAAGCTTGCCCCACCCCACCCACCCCGCCCCGCCCCCTCTGGGAAAGAGGCGACCTTGGTGCAGGCACCAAGACTCTCACCCAGCTGTTGGTGTGGTGCTTCTTGGATTCGAGCTCTCAAGTCTGTGACTTGGGAGTGGGTCCCCAGGGGCAAGTCTCCAGGTCTCTGGGTTCCAAGTGGGGACACCTCTGGGACCTGACTGAGCTTATTTATGGATGGACTTTTATTTTTTGTCTTTTTGAGACAGGGTCTTGTTATGTAGATCAGGCTAGGCTTGAATTGGTCTCCAAGGCTAGCTTAGGCTGGCCTCAAACTCGAAGCGATCCTCCTGCCTCAGCCTCCCCAGAGCACTGGGATTACAGGGGTGCGCCACCACGCCCAGCAAGGATGGAACTCTGCACACATACTGAGCAAGTTAGTGAGACTGATTGCTAAGCCAGCCTGGAAGGAGGAGTGACATCTATTTCAAGGTCTCCCCTGCCCCTTCTCCACCCAGCCCTTCATGCTCTGGGGGACCCCTATCAGGTACCGGCTTTCCTCTGTGACTTTTGTTTTCCATTGTTTCTCGGCATTTGCGGCCTTCTCTCCACACACAAAATACCTCAGACTGAGCTTCACCAAATTGCAGCTGGAGGAGAAAGTGACATAGCGTGGGACTTGGGCACCCTCCTTCCCTGCACGCTCAGAGCCAGCTGGCCAGCACTGTGTCCAACGTTGGGACTTAGCTCCAGGACCTCTGCACTCCTGCAGGCTGGCTCTGGGAACCAGGGGCCAAGGGAGAGACATACCAGCAAGCTGACAGCGCCACCTCTGCCCCGGAGTGGAGCTTGTCCTGCCAGCCGCTCTGCTGAGCCAGAGGTCGTCGCGCTCCTTGGCCTGCTCAAGGGCAAAAACTGCTGTGCAAGGAAAAGAAAAACGGTGGTCGGGGCTGAGGCTCGCTGGGCGTGGCTTGGAGGCTGAGGCAGGAGGACCAGGCATGGCGGCAGATGTGTGTGCTCTGCGGCTTCTTTCGTGTGTGGGTGGGGGGCTGTCTGTGGTGCCCAGGGCATACATGGGCGCAGACTTCTCCCTTGGCCTGGCTCCCCGCCGCCCCTAGGCCGTCTCCCCTAATAGCCGGTTCATGGTAGGAGTGTGCCGTGGCCCCATGAATGGCCTTTGCCACATTCGTGAGGTCCATGCTCGGACTCCGTTAGCCCGATGTCACTCGCCAGCTTACTGTGCCCAGGCCAAGCACCCTGAAAACCTGTGGTCACAGGGCCTTGAGGCTCGGCTCCCCTCTCCATCAAAGCCTCCAGCCGGGTCCCAGAACAGGCACCTTGCTCACGCATGAGCAGAGCGGGGGAAACCCTGGGACCCGAGTCCCCCCCCACCCCCCAGCACTGGGGCGTTTTTTGCTGATTGAGTAGCTTGAGACTTGGTGACTAGCTTTTGTAATGAAATCTTAGGGTAGCCTTGATTGAGGTAGTTCTGCTGTGTTTCCAAATGCAACAGTTTAGACTGGAAAAAGAGCAATAAGGGATTTGCCAGCCCTCCCGGAAGTCCTGGCAGGGCGTGCCCCCCTGCTCTTCGGCTTCCTGGCTGAGGGTGCTGGCGGGGAGCTGAGTTCCTGAGTTCCTCATGTTTCACGCTTCACTCGGCTCAGGCCCCTGAGCCAAAGTGGTGAAGAGGTGTTCACCTGTCTGGGATTGTAAATGTCCTATAAGTTATTAGCCAGATAGAACTGTAACGAGCTTGTATTTATGGATCTCTAGAGAGAAAAACAGAAGGTCCTGGTAGACAGGGATAGCAGGTTTGTTGGGAAAAAAAAAAAAAAATAGAGCAGAGAGCTTAGCTGCGTTTCCTGGGCAGCTCTTGGATCTAAGATGAGCAAGGACCAAGGCCGATGCCAGACCCCGAGCCGACGGCGGGCAGCCCCCTTCCTCGCTTCGTTTTACCCTCTGGTACACTCCCTCTTGCTCTTTTCTCTGCCTAACTTGGGAATCTGTAAAGTGCCTGGGTGGTCCAAAAACAGCGGCTGACCCAGCCCGGCCGGCCTGGGGTCCCGTCCTCACCTCCCACTCGGCTACGTCGGACCCATCTGTGCCTGGAGAAAGAGCTGGTGCTCAGGTCACACTGCCCGAGGTCCTGCGGTCCCCGCTGCCTGCCGCTCGCTGCCCGCGCCTGGCTGCCGGATGGAAATCACTTGCTTCTGCGGTTGACAATAAAAACAGGAGCTCTGCTCACCTCCTGGCTCCACCACCGCCTTGTTCCTGTGGGTTTGGGTCACATTTGGGGAATGAAAGCAGAATCCTTAGGATCAGAGAGGGTGTTTAGGGCTCACCGTCCTCTGCGGCCTGTGAGAGGATGTCGTGTGTCGTCTCCCAGGCCTGCACAGGTGACGGTACAGTGACCCTCACAGAGAGGCATGAGTTCCCCCGCTCTATGGTTGCTTGATGTGTGTTGTGTAACTGTCAGGAAACCAAGGTTTTTGCTTCTCCTTTGCCACAAAGCCATCCCGGTCTCCTAGCACCTTTAACAGGAAAGGAGGCGAGTGGCATAGATGAGCACTCCATTGTTCTGGGCCCAAACTGGACAGATGTGGAAAATCTCTGGATGGGAACTAAGGTTCATACACGTTTTGCTGTATAGTGACATTATTTTCCCGAGTCTCTTCTTTCACCGTAAGTTTACTACAGTTACTATAAAATGATTCAAGGTATCATGTGCAGCAATAAAGCTGCCCCGTTCCGTGGGCCGTTAAAGTGCTCTCCATGTAGTGATGCTTCCCGAGTCCTGTGTGTGTGGAGCAAGCTGGCAGCCTTGCAGCACTGATTTTGTTCTTTTTGCAGGCTCTCAATTTGTAAAGAAATACATGGGTGTCAAGGTTAGATCTGAAGGGCTGGCTAGATAGCTCAGCAGACTAAGCACCTGCTTAGGAAAGCACAGGGACCAGGGTTTGATCCCTGGCAGGTACCACATGCTGCACTGGCCCCACTCCCGGGTGCACTGAGCTGGCCACCAAGACCTGGCATGGTGGGGCACACCTATAACCCCAGTGCTGGGGAGGCTGCAAACAGGAGGGTTGCTGCAACTCTGGGCTGCGTAGTGAGACCCCGTACCAAATACATAAAACTTTTTTTAGAACAGTTAGATCTGAAATGTCCCCTGACCGTCTCATCACCTTTGAATGCTGATGGCTTCGTGGGTCCTTCATGTAGTGCTGCTGAGGTCACAGCCAGATGCTACCAGGAAGGGGCTGACGGAAGCTGGCCACCAGAGATGCGACCTAGGGGAGTGTCCTTGGTCCCAGCCCCTCCTCTTTTCTCAGCTTCTGGGCTGCCCTGGGTAGAGCAGTTTTCTGTCCCCAGGTGCTGCTTTTTCTTCCCATCGAGGACCCTAAGACACATATCAGACCTGAGCAGGGCCTGAGATTTCACCCCTCCCAACAAACAACCCAGCATGCCGAGGGCAGAAGTGATGGGACTTGCAGGCCAGAGGGAAAAGGTGGCCTGCTGCTCCTAGGGGAGGCGCCGGACAGAAGACAGCCTTTGCCCTAGCTCCTGAGCCTCAGTGCTGGCGCAGCACGTGGCGCCGGGGATTGAACTGTGCGGTCCCTGTGGTTGCCTAAGCTTGCGCTTTAGACCGCTGAACCAACTCACCTGCCCTGAGGATTCTAAATTTCAGCTCAGCCAGGGTCATTCAGTGAGACCCTGCCTCACAAAGGGCTGGGGCTTCGTTACCCTTAGGATCCTCCCTCCACATGTGCCTAGGCCTCAAGGACAGGTGGCTGTGGGCACAGGGGCCCACCCTGGGGTGGGAGATGAGGGAACTGAGTCTGGGCAGCAAGGCACGCTCCGCAAGATGTGGACTGAGGTCAGTGGGAGGGACCGTCCGCGTGATAAAGACCTCGCTCCTGCACTTGTTTCTGCCGTGGGAAGGCCTAGCAGGTAGGCTGCGCCTGTACATTAAGCTAAAGATTTCAACTTGTATCTCCCATCCTTGCTGATTTCTTGCCCAGAGCACATTTTCCTTGGCGTCTGATTGTGGACAGGTTAAGCTCTGCATGTCTTGTTTCCTCTTGCGTGTGACACCTTTCAAGGAGCTCACGCAGGATCCGTTTGCAGGGCAGGTGCTGTCCAGCTGGGAGAGTTCTTTTCCTAAAGCCTAGGAGACAGCCAGCAGCTGAAGCCTTATATCATTAAAGAGGTGAAAACTTCCAAGAACCCGAGCTGGGGCGTGGCCGCCTCACCGGGAGCAGACGGAGGTCTGCTGGCGCCCCCTGCTGGCAGGGGGAGCAGCACGCGAGCACTATGCAGGGAGCCGTGCAAGCGCAGCCATGGAGTCCGGAGCCCAGTCTTAATTGGTTTCACTGTTAATTAATTGCTCAATGACCTTTAGCAAATTTAGTTTCCACTTCTGTAAAAATAGGGATAGTGACTGAATTCACTGTATGGGATCGTCGTAAAGGATTATTGAATTTTTCCCAACAAAAAGCTCAGAGTAGCCGGCATGAGCAGCTGTTCAATGTTTAATTGATCTTTGCATCACCAGGAGCAACAAAATAAATCACAAATGGGGGCGGGGGGGGTAGAGCTCAAAAAACAATTTAAAAAAAGAAACTAAAATAAGTAAATTTGAGCCAGGCATGGTCGCACATACCTGTAGTCCCAGCACTCAGCAGGCTGAGGCTGGAGGATCACGGGGAGTTCAAAGCCTGCCTAGACTGCACAGTGAAACCTGCATAGTGGAGTGGGGGTGAAAATACTCCTCCCAAAGTCAAACTTGCAAGAATAAATCTGAATACTTTAAGGAAAAAAGAATCAATATATCAAGAAATAAATGTTAACATATTTTTCAACAATGAAAAATACAAAGAAATTATCAATAAAAATGTGGACTTTAAATATGTGCATCTGGTGTGTTTTTAATATATTTCCATGTGTAGAAATGTATGAAACACTGAAATGACTCAGGATCATTTTTAAAAAATTGTTAAACTGGCAGTGACCAAAACTCCCAAAGTAAGGGTTGTGCTTGAAATATCAATTTCTTTGATGGTGCATCTTCAAAGAGTATTTAATGGCCTTTGACTTCAGACAAACAGCCAAGAGATAAGAGGACGGCATAAGCCTACTTGGAAAAACACATGTGCATGAATGTCCCTGTTAAAGGTGGACGCAGTGGTGCAGGCTTGTAACTCCCAGCTACTCTCAGAGCTGAGGCAAACTCAAGTTTGAGCCTGACCTGGGAAACTTAGACTGGCTCAAAACTTTTTAAAAACTTATAAATGCTGGGGATTGACATATTAATATTATCCCTTAGTTATTGCAGACCGCTCAGGCCCAAAATCTCTCAAACAAGTGTACAACGAAGGTTTTTGTTTTTGTTTTTTGAGACAGGGTCTTGCTATGCAGTCCAGGCTGGCTTTGAGCTCACTTTTGTAGCCCAGGCTCATCTCAAATTCGCATTGATCCTCCTGCCTCAGCCTCCCGAGTGCTGGCTGGGAACAAAGGTTTACATGAGAGTCAGTCCAGGCTTGGTGGCTCTCACCTATAATCACAGCTCTGGGGAGGCTGAGGCAGGAGGATCTTTGAGAGTTGAACAGCCTGGGCTACTAAGTTGATCTCAAGACCAGCCTGAACTGCATAGTGATACTGTTAAGGCTAGTGTATTAATTATTGTGGGTGTGGGTGCCAGGTAATTTTTTAAAGAATTTTTTTTTCTTGTTTCAGAACTTTTGTTTGTTTATTTATTTATTTTTATGGCTGGCTCAGCCTGCCCTGAGGGCAGGGCTGGTGCAGCATGTGGTGCTGGGGATTGAACCGCGGTCCCTGCAGCCGCCTAAGCTTTCTGAAGCAGGCGCTTTAGACCACTGAGCCATCCTGCCAGGCCCCCTAATGTTTTTTGTTTGTTTGTTTGTTTGTTTTTTTGTGGAACTGGGGATTAAACTCAGGTCGTTGCGTTTGCCAGGCAAGCGTTTATTCTACTGAGCTATCTCTCCAGTCAGGGCAGGTAATTTTAATTACAACATAAGAAGGGGAGAGAGGCTAGCTAGCTGCCTGAGCTGCTGTCACTCCCGTTTGTTCTCTGCTCTTTGCTACCACTGTAAAGTGCTGCTGTTTGCCATGTGCCTCTCTGCCTTGCAGCTGGCTGAGTATAGACTGAAACCTCCAGTAACTGTGAACTAAAACCTTTCCTTCCTTCGTTTTGGGTGTCAGGTGTTTGTCCCAGCAATGAGTAACAGACAGAAACTCTGTCTCAAAGAGAGAGAGAGACAGAGAGAGAGAGAGAGAGAGAGAGAGAGAGAGAGAGAGAGTTGAGCAATATGATTTTAGGGCTCCTGGAAGGCCAAAACCCTCTAAAGAGAATTTGAGATTCTCTGGGGGCTCAGCCCAAGACCTCTAGGAGGCCCATGTTTATTTAGTTATCAAAACAAAGGAGGGGAAACTGAAGAAAGGCAGGAACCTGAGTTGGACTTTGGCTCAAGGGCTTCTCCAAGTAAGACATTATGTTTCAGGAGAACTATGTTACCTCCAGGGAGCCTTCCTCCACGAGTGAGATTCCTGTGGCGACCGTCTTTACCTAGTTCATTCAGGTTACAGCCACACATCTTTGGCTGGGACTTGTCTTATCCTTTGGCGCTTCCTGCGCCACAGTCCACCGTAGGCCTCAGTGGGGACCAGTGACTCACAGGGGTTCCCTTAGGTTCGATTCCGTCTCCAGAGAGGGCCCTAAATCTTGGACAGACTCACAAGGAAGCATGGAAAGCCCGCTGGAGGATTTAAATCCTGCTCAGAGCATCTTTGTAGTGGTCTCCACAAGGGGGCGTAGCTATGTGCTCCCAGGGCTCAGCGTCCAGTACTGAAAACAACAACAAATCTGGGAAAAACTCTTAAGGGTGGGATGAAACTGTGGTAGTGGCCTTGGGTGCAACATGTTGATTATAATGATCCTGGGGTAGAAATACACTTTATGTTTTTTGATGCTGGGGACTGAGCTCGCACATGCAAAGCCAGGCACTCCACCAGTGTGATCCAACAATCCATCAAGTGCTTGGGCGGTATTTTAAAAGCTATGTTACAACATTGCCATTGTTGTAGTAGCTAAATCAAATAGAAATATTATGGGCAGTCAGACAGGGCCAGGCCCTCGAGAAGACAATGTGGAAGACAAGATGTCGCAACTGTGACGGAGACAGACACTCCAGCTGTGGGCCTGACCTCAAGAAAAAAGATGCACAGAAGCCTGCCGCTCTGAAGATAAGCATCCATTGATGAATCACCTTGAGGAAGCCAGAAGTCACTAACCCAACCCTCTCCAGGAGAAACCTCTGGTATACCTTTGTTAGGGTTTGTTTTTTTTTTTGTCTTTTTGAGACAGGGTCTTGCTATGCAGTTGAGGCTGGTCCTGAGCTCACTTTTGTAGCCCAGGCTGGTCTCGAACTCGCACCAATCCTCCTGCCTCAGCCTCCCGAGTGCTGGGATTACAGGCGTGCGCCACCACGCCCGGCCTTTGTTAGGGTTTGTATCTGCTTGTCCCCCCAAAAAGCCTCATGTAAATCATGGGGCTGTCAAGCGCGAAGGTCGAGGGGCGGAGCCAGAGGACGAGGGCGGGGCTCGAGGGGCGTGGTCAAGAGAGGCACAAACCCTTAAACTGAGCGCAGGCGCTGTCAGAGGTGTCGTGTCCCGGTCCCCCTCCAGGCGGCCTCTCACCCTCCTGGACACAGTGACAAACTCTTGAGGTCTTGCTGTGTAATTCAGGCTGCTTTAAATTATGAAACCGCCAGCAACTGTGAGCTAGATAAACCTTTCCTTCCCTAAGCTTGCATGTCTGGTATTGTCCCAGCAACAAGAGAAAAGTAACTAAGACAACATTCATGCCTGCTTGCTACATGACTTGCCCCCCACCCCCCACCCTTTTTTTTTTTTTTTGTATTGGGGACCGAACTCAGAACCTTTTGCTTGCCAGGGAGGCACTTATGCCATTGAGCTATATCCTCAGATCTTGCTTTTCTGCTTGGTCCTGGATTTAATCAATTTTATCTGAGCAATTGTGCTTGTGATCTTACTGGTTGACCTTAGTTTTGTCCCATTGCATGCCCACCTACGGAGTTCTCATGTTTCCCACCTTAGACCTGCCTCACCTCATAGTTTTGCTCTATAAAAATTCCCAGGAATGATAGATTCCTGGACAACCCACTTAGGCTCATTTACAGACACTTTCTTCCCAATATTCTGCTCTTTACCTCCCTTGTTCCTAAAATTCATTCTTTAGTTTTAGGGAACACAAACGTGGCTCAGGTACCTTCCATTCCCCTATACCACTGTGGTGAGTCCTTCTCACAATCCTCCCTTTAGCGTTAAACACATGCCGCTTTCCACAGCAGTTCTGGAGCCCTCTTTCCGAGGGTCTTTCGGTTGCAGTGTCCTGGTTGCCGTGATGTGCTTCTGAACTGCTTTAAAACGTTCACCTTTCCTGGTCATATTGACCTTGGGAAAAGCTAGAAATCCGACGATGCCAGACCTGTTAATGAGGTGGACGAGGACACGGCATCGTCATGTTTGTGAGCTATCTTTCTGTTGGGTGGGACTCTGTAGCAGTGGCCACTCTGCTTTTCTTTTTCTTTTTTTTTTTTTTGTGGGACCAGGGTTCAAACTCACGACCTTGCACTTGCCCAGCAGGCACTTGTGCCTCGGAGCTATCTCCCCAGCCCCACTCTGTTTTTCTTAATGATACCTGGTAAAGTGCCCGAAATGATGAGATGTGCTCAGAGGACTATCTTGAAATGGATTCATGCAATATGTCTTACTTTAATAACTTTTTGCAAGTTTTTAACATTCACCGCATATTTTGTGTATCCTCCCAGCCCTTGCTTACTTTTTATTCCCCGTAATTTCCCCTAATTAACAAATTATAATTTTCCCTGAGAAAAACCCCATATAAAGGAGAACTGAATTGACCCTCCCTTGATTACAATGACTCAGCAAGCTTGAGGGTTGTCTCCCTTCTGCCAAGGATGTTCTGAGGCCACCTCAGGGGTCCGCATCCGGGTACCTGCAAACGTAAGAGGTAATACACTCGGTTATTTGACGTTTTTCTACTGATGTTTCCACCGCTGTGCTAAGCTTTCCCATGGATCTAGGGGTTCACGCTGGGCTTGGGCTGCGACTCCGGGGGCTCTGCGACTCCGCGCCGCCCACACCTACACCCCCTCATCCTGGTAAACCTAAGCAGTGCCGCCGAAAGTGCTTTGTGCTTGTGCGTCACCGGCTTGCTACCTGGCTATTTACAGAGCCCTCGTGTGTGTGCTTCACCGAGCACAAGGCCGTTCGCAATTCGCCAACACTTGAAGTGGCTTCAAGTTACAGTATTTTGAGCAAAGTACAATTGATGGCATCTGACCTCTACATTGTGGTCAGAATCCTTTCAAAGTCCTACAAAATCGGGTAGTAATGTGATAAAAAGAAACACTGCGAGCCAGCCAGGAGTCGAACCTAGAATCTTCTGATCCGTAGTCAGACGCGTTATCCATTGCGCCACTGGCCCTGTGTTAGATAACTATGCACCGCGATGCTAGATCGCTTCTGACGCAGCTTTGGGTGACTTCCGGACACCAACATTCCTTTGCTCCCGCTCACTGGCGCCGCTGCGCCTGCGCACAGCTTTCGGGGTTTCGCCTCTTCTCAGACCAATGCTCTCCACCAATCCGCAGCTGGTACGTCACGACGCTCCTTGACACTCTCTTACTCCTCCGGTCGGAGGGCGTTTCTCACATTCCCTGTCTTGCACTAGTTTGTCCCTCGCCCCTTGCCGTTCGTGCCTGTTCTTTTCCGCGGGGCGGAGAGACTGGTAGGGAGAGCCGGGAGCTGAGGCGGTCGAGGCTGGTGACCGGTTGTGCAGTAGTCGAGGTGGCGGCGCGGGGTGGGGCAGTCGGAACCCAGAAGAAGGAGGTGCTGGTGCATGATGGCGGCGACAACCTACGAACGGCTGAAGCTGTGAGTCCCGCGGGCTTGTGGCATGCAGGAGTCCTTGGTCCTCATCGCCCGGCCCCGGTCGTCGCCGCCCCGGCCTGGCGCCCTTCGGACCTCGGACCCCTGCGCTCTTCTCTTGCTGGTGGAGAGAGGCAGCCACACTGACCCATAGGGGAAGCTGGGAGGGGAAAGAAGTTCCTCGTAGTGCGGGGCTGGGGGCCGCCGCTGGGCGACCGCGCAGTCCCTCCTCTCGGGTCCGCCCGTGCGGGCGCAGAAGCCTGCTTTTCTCCTGCCGTAGGTTGCGGAGAAAGTTCCCAGTCTGTCCTGAAAGTCCCGAAGGAGTTTATTGCAGTTTAGATTTTATCCAGACAGGCTCTTAAGTCATTGTTGACGGCCCGAGGCCCATGGAGAGATAAGCTGCGATTGTGAGGGGGTACTGTCGGGGTTTGGAAGGACTTCGGCTCATCATGGGTAGGGAACAACGTAGCTTCGTTCTGCTCTCTTTAAAACTTTCCCTGTAGGCTTTTTGAAAGTTTGGTGGCTATTGAGTAGGAATGCCTTTGACAGCAGAGTAAAATACGATTTTTGAGAGGCTTATCCACCCCTGTGTGAGTTAAAATATCCTGGCACTTGGGCACAGGTGTCATATTTCTTTTGCAGGCAAATGAGGACCTAAAAATGTGGTTTGGGCACTTCTTAGGCTGCCCAGAACCTAAGGCTCACTGCTAGCTTTCTGAAAGGCTCCACGTAAATTAGGGATTCAAGGGCGGGAGGGGGGCCTTCTCGTCCACGTCCTGTGTGGAGCAGAGAAAATGACGATTACTTTTCCGACTGTTCACACCGGTTGCGCCTTCCATCTGTAACGGTTCTCGGAAGCCCATCTGCAGGCCACCTGCACGTTTCCTCCACCATCTCTGTTCTCTCCCATTGCCCTCCACAAGGTGAGCTATCTTATCACCTTGTTGGTGAAAGAGTTGAAGGAAAGTTTCTTCACCTAGGTCACTGGCTGGGCCAGTTTCTTGAGGGCTTTGCTGGCGAATAGGTCATTGTCATCTATCTGATAAACACTAGAGGGTTTAATGTGATCCTAGAGCAGGTCTCAAATGTTTTTGTCGAGGCAATATGGAGCCTTGGCTTGATGCAACTTGGTGTTAGGTGACGGGATGCAGTTGACCCTTCCTGTGGTAAAGATTGAAAAGATGGAGAACTTGAGAATTATAATGATCTTTCAAACTGTTACTTTGTGTGTTTGTGAGACAGGGTGTTGTTATGTAGCTCCGGCCTGCCTCAGACTCATGGTGATCCTTCTTCTGCCTCAGTTTCCAAGTCCTGGGATTTGTAGGCATGAGGCACCACACCTGACTGATGATTGCTTCTAGCTTGGTAATGCCAGAGCTGAGAACAAGCACCTTCTATAGTCATAAAAAAAGAAAAGTTTGGTCTTTAACTGGTGAAGGTGATACTTTTCTATTGATTTTTAATTTTGTGAGCAGTGGAAACTAAATATGAGTGAAAACTGTGGAATTATCTGAAAGTCATTTGCTAATCTAGCAGGCCTTAAGTTTTGAGTGCTTCTGTAAGTGTGAAGATATAACTCTTTGGCATGTTTATTTTTCTTCACCAAGGCATTTGTGACATGGAATCTGTTTTTATTCTTTTGGCCTGGCTGTTCAAGTTTTTAAAGGTAGCCTCTGACTAAGGAGTATTATTATTATTATTATTTTTTTTTTTGCAGGGGTGAGGGGGATGCATTTGGAGGTGGACTTGATTGCTCACCTCTATAAGAATTGTTAGGACATGGTAGCCACTTTTCAACGTCACTGGAGAGGTAGTTTAAGGAAGAGCCATACAAAGAGAAAGATGGGTTATTTTATTACAGATATACGGCTACATGATATTATAAAATGTTGACGTGCTTAGGCTATTAAAATCATGTTTTTTCTACATTTTATCATCCTTTTTTTTCCCAATCCATCTCTGCCCTGCTGAAGTTCACTTACTGTGTCCTGGTTTCATCCTCTACGTCTCCCTTTTCAATTTCCACTTCCAGTGTACTCACCTATACGGTCAAGCCCACATTTCTGATCTCTACGATCTACTCTCTACCTTTTGTTCCAGTACGTGCCCAACACTCACCCCTTTCTACCAGACTTGGCTCCCCCTTTTTCTAACTAAGCTAATGGTTATCCTTTTACCCTTTCTGCCTTCTTTCTTGTTCCTGTCTGTACATGCTGCAGCCTTTAAGCCAAACTGAGAAATTCATATCACGGAATTGGACACCAAATGTCTGTATGATTTATAATTCCGACTCTTAGGATCTATTTGCCATTGGACATGAGGACTGGAATCTAGAGTGATCAGCCCATAGTACTGTATGTCAGTCACTTCTGCTGCTGCCTAGAAATGATACAATCATCACACATGCTGTACTTTGTTCTCTGGCCAGGTTGCAAAAATCTAGGACATGTCAGAAGAACCTTACTGCTGATTTCTTTTGTGGTCCTCTTCAGTACTTAGCATGAAGTTCCTCGCAGAGCCAGGCCCTCAGTGGATTCCCTGACCCAGCCACCTACCAGCGCTTCAAGACCAACACTGTCTGGAGTAATTTGCAGTGTTCTCCTCTGAAGACACAGAGGCTTACAGCATTTCATGTATATTACTGTTGTCCTAGTGCCTCTCTGAGGTCCTGGGTTGGTATATATCCTCTGTCACTGTTGAGGACAAATAGTTGCCTTTGGTCACACTGTCAGGTCACACAAGCAAGCTATAGCCAAGCTGACCTTGGAGCACAGCTAGTCTTTCCATTACACTGCATTATGTCAAATAATCTTTCTGTCCTCCTTTCACACTGAGTCCTTGGACATGCCGGGTATAGAAATGAGTCACTTGTAATCAAAAATAGTTGACATCTCTACTTGGATTTTTAATATGGGAAGTAGAATATTGATTTTTCTAAATAGCCTGTCATAACACAATTAGACTAGAATGCATTATTTTATACTTTGAAAGTTTTTCTTTTACCAAAGGTCGGCTAAAACTAGATATAAGGCAGGGAGTTGTGTTTAGATACTGAGTCAGGTGACAGCCTGCTCTGAGGAAATACTGTTTCCTCAGCAGGTTGCTTCTTGCAGGACGCTGATAGCTCTGTGTGCAGTAAGGTAGATGTGATGCAGCCAAAGAAGAGGATAGAAATAAAATGCATCGGCTTCCAACAGACAATAGTTGGCCTTGGGGTTGGGTTGGACCCCTAATGACCTGGGCTGTAAGAGATGGCTAAAGCGGGGTTCAGTGAACCCAAAGGGAAGGTGAAATTGGGCAGGATAATTTATGAGTAGAGTGGCTTAAGGATCCTTCTTTAGGTCTTAATTTTTACTAGAAAAATCTAGTAAAATGTTATGTCTGCTTTTTCAACTAGGATACAGTTAAAAAAAAAAAAACTTTTTAAAGCAACAGACACCTTGTCAAGAGCATGGGATAAGTATGTTGCAAGTGAGGGAGTATTTTGAGGGGGATTGAGGATACTGCTAGCTGAGCCACTGGAGCTGGCTGTCTTTTATTGGAATACATTTTTTAATTTAAGCATTCACTGTATTTGATCACCTCTCAATGATAGAAATGTTTGTGGCAGTTTCTGATATGAAAAAGGTAGTGTGTCTTCAGCCACTGCATTCACTGGCACCATATGACTTCTAGTTTTTCCTCAAAGTCAGGGTGACTACTATAGATTAACATTTTGAACACTGTAATTAAGGACACACTGAAGCAACCAGGACAACATGACTAAAGACACTCATGAAGAAAGAGTACTGCAGAACTGCTTCAGAAAGTGGCACGGACAATGGGGTGCATGTTTGAACAAAGGGGAGGCTTGCTTTATTTTTTTATGTAGTTAGTACAGGGTCTCACTACACAGATTGGACTCCTAGTGATCCTCCTGTTTTCAGCCTCCCAAGTGCTGCTGGGATTACAGGTGCGCACCACCACACCTAGTCACCTAGTCTCAATTACTATCTCATCGAGCCTCCCGAGGGGTGGGGCTGGCATTACACAGCATGCCAGGGATTGAACCCTGGTTCTCTGTGCTCTACTTAAACAGACTTTAGTCCACTGAGCTATCTGGCCAGCCTTAAGGGGGAGGATTTTAATGGGAACTCATGGCAGCACATCTTTTGCTACATTGAAATGAAAAATAACATTTACCGTGGTTTTTGATCATGCCATGTGTATTCATTTAGATTCGCACCTTGAGTGAGTTCCTGAAGACTTTTGTGTGTGGCCTGCTCAGCCCACCCTAGGAGTGGTGCCAGGGAATCGAACCGTGGTCCCTGCGTACTTGCTTAAGTTTGCCTAAGCAGGCGCTTTAGACCGCTGAGCTCGTTGACCCATCCTGAAGACTTTTGAAGAAATGTCATGTTGCTACAGTTGTATGTCAACAGTTACATGTTCCTGTGCAAATATAGTGGTACCTCAGTTTATAAACTGAATTCTTTCAATGATTTTGGTCACAAATCTATTTGGACAAGCACCGAATCAAGTTCAGTGGATGGGGCCAATGCTGGTCTATGAGGAAATTTGATTTGGCTCTTGTTTGGTACAGTTTGCAACCAGAATTGTGGGAAGAATTAAGTTTGTGAATTGAGATAGCACTGTAATAATTTTATTATTTTAAATTGTGAAATATATGTAAAATCTACTAAAACCATTTTTATGCATACAGTGAGTGGCATTAAGCCTTCTACATCATTCTACAGCAGTCACTATCATTTGTCATATAAAACTGAAGCTCTGTCCATTAGACTACCCTGCATTCCTCTATCACCCCAGCCTTGGGCAACCACTATTTCTAAGTCTTGACTATTCAAAGTGGCTCATTCAACTGGGCTCATAAGAGGCTTTTTTTTATAAAATCTTTTTGAGACAAGCTTGCTATACAGCTCATGCTGTCCTTAAGCTCACTTTGTAGCTCATGCTGGCCTTGTACTCTCAGTGGTTCTCCTGCCTCAGCCTCCTGAGTGCTGGGATTGCAGGGGTGCACCACCATGCCTGATAAGAGTATTTTTTTCCTTATGTAACTGGTTTATTTTACTTATCCTAGTGTCTTTAGAGTTTAACATATCGCAACCCATGTAAGATTCCCTTTAATTTTAGGGCTGAGTAACGTGTCATGTGCACAGCCACGTTGCTTTGCAGTGGGAAGACATTCCGGGAGGTTCATCCTCAGGCATTCTTGTTGTGTGTGTCGCGGAGAATTCTTAAACAAGCTAGGTGGTGGAGCCCAGCAGTCTCTGACCTTTTTGGCATCAAGGACTGGGTTTGTGGAGGACCATTCTTCACCTGACCACAGAGGGGTAGGTGGGTGGGTGGTTTTTTGGGGGGTGGTGGGTTTTCCCCTTTTTCATTTCGTGATGTTTTCAGTCATGTTGTCTACGGTTGGCCAGTGAGTTTATCAAAACCGTGAGCTGGGACAGGGTCATAGGTACACAGTGCAAGAAAGAGGCACCCTGGAACTGGTAAATATGATAATGAGCAGTCCATCCACTGACTAAAGTAAGCCTCAGATTCTGACTTCAAGCCTGGGTCAGAGGCACTGTACATCAACTCACTTGCTGTTGCAAAGTTTGCCACCAGGCATAGCTTATCACTTGCCACTCACTGACAGGGTTTTGATATAAGACTGCAGGCAATTGATTTGTCATGGTTTATGATGGTCTCTATTGCAACCAGACCTTTCCATTCTTGTTCATCCGTATCTGCAGCTGCTCCTCACAGGAGCACTAGCATCACAGCCTCAGCTTCACCTCAGATCACTGGGCAGTAGGTTCTCACGTAGAGCACACAGCCTAGGCTCCTGCGCTTCACAGGGTCTGTACTTTCGATTGAGAGGAAGTGGAGCTTAGGCGCTAGTTCCGGCAATAGGGAGCAGCCGTGAACGTAGAGGAAACTTCACTCATCTGCTGCTTATCTCCTCGTTGGCCCAGTTCCCAATAGGCTACAGAATGGGGCTGAGGGAACTCAGGTGTTGCTTATTATGTACCTAGGCCAGTGGTAGCAACACTGGTGTGGTAATGAGTCAGAAGCTTAGTATACTAAGGGAGCAAGGAATAAAGAACAGAGCCTGGGAAAACTGGCTCCTGGTAATTCCAGCAAGCTGGAGACAAAGAGTCCTGGAGGTGGTGTCCTGTCTGTTCGTTGTTCCTTTACCTGGTAAGTTCCCAACTAGTGATATGTAAACTAGCTGGTGAATGCCGGAAAGCATTATAGATAGCAGTTTGTCTACACCAGATTATTTATGCACATTCCTTAGCTGTTTGTAGCTCTCAATAAAAGTGAGAAGTAGGGCTGGGGAGATAGCTCAGTAGAAGAAGCACTTGCCTGGCATGCACAAGGGGCTGAGTTCAATCCCTGACTCTATAAATAAATAAATAAATAAATGTGAGACATTTCCCTGGCTGGGGGCTCACTTAGCAAGACCCCTGTCTTTCTTTTTGTGGCTCAGATCAGTCTACAACACACTGGCACGCATGCTGCACTGGGCTTTTTTTTTTTTTTTTTTTTTTTTTTTTTTTTTTTTTTTTTTTTTTTTTAAGAGGACTTCAATCACTGTACTTTGTATTTTATTTATTTTTTTTTCTTGTTTCAGAACCTTTCTTTGTTTATTCATTCATTTTTATGGCCGGCTCAGCCCGCTCCGAGGGCAGGGCTGGCGCAGCATGTGGTACCGGGGATCGAACCGCGGTCCCTGAAGCCGCCCAAGCTTTCCCAAGCAGGTGCTTTAGACCACTGAGCCATCCCGCCGGGCCCTGCACTGGGCTGTTGATAGGTACACAGTACAAGGCCTATTGATGTTGAAAGCAGTAACATGCACCATCACTGACATAGGCTGTGTGTCACATACTGTTGTACGTGTGCAGTAGTCTGAAGTGTCACTGTAGTATGTGAATGTGTACACCATGTTGTGTTTTCTGAGGGTGCCTCTCTCGGAAAGCTTCAGTTGCTTCCATCGCTTTAGCTGTACTGAAACAACGCTGCTGTGAACGTGGTTGCACAGATCTATCCCTCCTCCCTTTTCCTCTCCCTCCCTTCCCCCTCCTCTCCCCCTTCCTGCCATGTCTTCTTTTCTTTTCTTTTTTTTTTTTTTTTTGATAGGGTCTTGCTATGTAGTCCAGGCTGGCCTTAACTAACTGTATAGCCCAGGCCAGTCTTGACTTTCAGTACCCTCCTGTCTCAGCCTCTGGAGTGCTAGGATTATAGGTATGCATTGTGCCCAGCAAATAATCTCTTTAGATCTTACTTTCAGTTATTTTGAGTATATACCCAAAAGTGGAGTTGTTGGCTCATATTATAATTGTGCATTTGCTTGTTTGTTTTATTTATACTTTTTTTTTTTTTTTTTTTTGAGACAGGGTTTCACTATGCAGTTCAGGCTGGCCTTGAGCTCATTTTTGTAACCCAGGCTGGTCTTGAACTGCATCGATCATCCTGCCTCAGCCTCCCAAGTGCTGGGATTACAGGCGTATGCCACCACACCTGGCTCCGGATATGAGATTGGCAAGTGGTAATCTGAAAGATTAATTTTTTTACCTTCTGATTTCTTTTTGTTTTCTTTACAGGGTCTCACTATGCAACTTGGACTCGTAGTGATCCTCCTATTTTCAGCCTCCCCAGTGGTGGGAGTACAGGTGTATGCCACCATGCCAGGACTCTGGGACTCTGTAGCTGGCTCAGTGCACCAGGAGGTGGGCCTGGCATGGCATGTGGTGCCCAGGATTGAACTATGGTCCCTGTGCTTGCTTAAGCAGTCACTTTTGTCTGTTGAGTTAACACTGGCCCAGTGAATTTTTTTTTTTAATATCCTTTTTTTTTTTTGTGGGGGTGGTTACCAGGGATATACCTCATAGTTGGACAGTTTTGAAAAGGTCAGTTGAAAGATGACTTGAATGTTAGTTATATGGGAGGAAATGTTTATTTTCAGACATTAGAAAATCATAGTACCAATGGTGAAAGTAAATGAAAAGGGCACCTGACGCTTGTAGTGACTTATGTTGTTAAAAATGTAACAAGGTCAGTTTTTGAAAGTGCTCTTAGAGAGACCTTGATATCTCGGGTGCCTGTAAGATTGTTGAATTTAACATCCAGTCCTCTATGACACCTTTTTTTTAAACCCGTACACAGGCAGTAATCCTTTTTTTTTTTTGTGGGACTGGGATTCGAACTCATGACCTTGCACTTGCCAGGCAGACATTTGTGCCACAGAGCTATCTCCCCAGCCCTATGGGCAGTAATCCTTAAAGGCAAAATAATGAAATTAAAAGCACCAGAGCTCTAGGTTGATACTGAACCTCCTTGCTTGAACTTGGGTGTGGTGTTCAGTTAGAGTTAATAGGTAATTGGGCACGATCACCTTATCAGATCACTTAAATAGGACAGAGCTCTTTAGGGTATACATTATTACTGTGAACCTTACACATCTGATATCAGCAGCTTAGTTCCTGACCAGATCATTGTCTTGGGTAGAATGTTCTTCTAATACCCACTTCACAAAGTAATGCAACAGAACTTTATGGAAATGAGGCGCATCACAATAGTGGAGGGTCTTTTTTTGAGACAGGGTCCAGAGATGTAGTTCAGGCTGACCTTGAACTTACTATGTAGCTCACGCTGGCCTCACAGTCACAGCATTCTTCCTGTGTCAGCCTCCTGTTGGTAAACTTTCCTATCAGAGAATACCCTGCGCCTTCTTCCTTCTCAGGTTAGGTTTGAAAGTGGACCTGGAAAGAACTTTTCTTAGATAAAGAGAAGCAAGTTTAAAAATTCTGCTTACTGCGTTGTTGAACCAAGGAACACATTAGTCAAGGACATTTTAAAAAAGAAAGTGTGTTTGCTGACCTGCTATCATCTGTAAGAAAATGGAGTGAGTTTTAGCTTTTTTGTGCATGAGAAACACTCGAGAGAAGAGCAGAGACGTGGAGCCGAGGTCTGCAGGGAACGCCCGAGTGCTGACCGAGCATTTGTTTCCTCACTTGCTCCTGAGTTAGTTCTCCACACTAGCTTTGGAGATGGGATCCAGGCAGTGTGAGCAGCAAAACATAGGGCACCTAGAACTCCCCATCTTTAAGGCAGCAGTGCATGTGCATGGCCGCGTGGGGGGTCTGCCACGGGTCAGTGTCACCAGCTGCTGTGACCCTGGGTCCTGAGTTGGCACGGTCACTGCCCTTAGCCAATGGCTGCCTCTCGTCAGTGGTCCCATTCATGTTTCCATTGGTCCAATTGTGAGCCTGGAGGTAACATTGTCAGTGACGCTGTCAGAGCAGCACAGCGGTGACAGCGGTCCTGTAGCAGCAGTGTCTGGTGGCCCCTGGGCTGGCCAGTGTTCAGAAGGCCTCTGCAGTGAGAATGGCGCAGCGCCCCCTGTCCCCGCAGTGTCCACTTTCAGTGGTGTGTTGCGTGCTGCTTTATCCTGTTTCTTCTTGAAGAAGCTGATGGCGAGGATTGTTTTCAGCAAACAGATGACAACATTTGCCAGCCTCGAAACCCAGCCTGTCCCAGGGACCTGTTGTTATTCGGCACTGAGCCTGTGTGTTAATGGTTGGAGGCTGGGAAGAGCTGCTTCCATGGGCTCCTCTGTGGCCCAGCACCCAGAGGTGCTCAGAGAGCCTGCCCTGCCCACAGGAATGCCCAGAGAGGCGGGTAGGGAGTGAGCCCTGTGGGACAGGCACCCTCATACTGAGTCTGGTACCCTGGGCTGCTGTGCTTGCTGCCTGTTTCTTGGGCATGCACACTATCCTCTTGCTCTGCCCGTATCTACAGCCCCCCAGTCTGGCTCCCTGCTTGTCCCCTGCCCATCGTAGCTTAGAGCCGGGTGTGTGACAGGACCCCAGCCTGCATGCTGTTAGCAGCTGAGAGCACATCTGTGTCACACTGCAGGTAAAACAGGATGCCGTTAGACTCCTGGAGTTGCAGTCAGCTCTCACCCATCTGTGTAGGGCAGCTGGGGCAACAGTGCTTCCAGGCTGACTCTGCTGAGCTGACATGTGGATTGGCTGCCCCTTTACCGCTCACATTCAGAATCTCCAGAATCTCCAGGGGGGGTGGGAGGCCTGGCTCCTGGGGCCACACACACACACACACACACACACACACGCGCGCACGCACACACACGGTGGGGCGTGTGCTGAAACCCTCCTGTCCTGTCCTGAGCAACTCCAGCATTGTCCATAGTCTTTTAAGTAAGGAATCCACCCTTCTGCCTTGTCTAGTTCTTCTAAGGACAAACATGCACACATTCTGCCTGCCCACTGGCTAGGAATAATAGCAGTTTCCCATGAGCTGTGTCATCTGCCTTGTTTATGTTTTCTTTTCTCTTTGTACCTCACTGGTTGCTGAAACAGTCTTCTGAGACTGTCCAGGCAGGCATCACCATCTTCCTCAAAAAAAAGAAATAGGGAATAAAATATCAAAAGCCTTGAGGCTGAACCTAGGGCCCTCGCACTTTGCTCTTTTATTTTGAGACAGGGTCTTGCTAAGTGGCCCAGGTGGGTCTAGAACTTGCCAGCCTGTTGCCTCAGCCTCCCAGAGTACTAAGATGACAGGCTTGTGCCATTGTGCCTGGCTGTTACTTTCTAGGTGGCATGGTCCTGCTGCTGTTCCTGAGTTTTTAGTTTCCGTAATTGGGTGCCTTTCTAAGAAGATGGCTTTTATCTTGCTTTCTTCCTCGCCTCTGATACAGAGGAGGATATTCAGTGATAATCAGTAGTCACAGTGTTATAGTTACACCAGTGTGTGCCAGATGAAATCAGTGTGTCATAATTATTTTTCCTTATAAAAGATGTCTTGGGGCAGTGGGTTTGCTTGACTTGAATAGAATAATCTTCCATCTCCTAGGGTGACAGACTCCCCCTCCGGCACACAGACACATGTGGGCGCTGTGAGCCCTCGCTCTGGGTGCCTCTGACCCCTGTTTATGTGGCCGCTGTGTGCTCATTGTCCGGTGTTGCTGTCCATCACGGGTGGCAGAACTCCTTTCTTTCACCTTGTGTTTAGAGTCCAGTCCTCTGCTTAGGCCTCTTCCCTCGGCTGGAACTTGCCTCTCCTCCCTTCAGAGAGCAAGCCAAGAGAGAGCTTGCTTTTGAGACTCTGGGTTCGGAATGTGTTTTCATTCTGCCGGCTGTGTGGCCAGCAGGTTGATCAGGTTGAGCGCATTCAGTAGGGCATCGCCTAGACTGAAGGCCTCGCTGGGTGCTGCTGTGAACGGCCCATACTGCGGCAGTGGAGTGCTTCAGTGCTTCAGTTTTGTGACTGTGTCCTGGAAATCCTAGCATTGTCTTTGCGTGTTTTGAACTTTTGTGCTTGTGTGTGTGTCTCTTCTATTTCTCTGGTATTTTGAGGCTAGGAACTTGGCAGTGTGAGGTTCCTTTAAACATTTTATGCTTGTCTTTTTTCTTAAATGTCCCTCTGCAGTTCTGCTGAGTGGGTGGGTGCTGAACACTGAGGATTGCGCCTCCTCTTCCTTTCTCTCTTACTTCCTCCTCGAGGTTCCTGCCCTCTTCCTTTTCCCTCCCCTTCTTTCTCCCTTCAGTCCTGTGTCTGTCTCTTCTACAGCTTTTTATTCTCAAGAAGGGATTTTCAGTTGTTGCCCAACTTTTCTGTTACACTTTATTTATTTTCTGTATTTAGGGCAGGGTCTACAGGGTGTTTAGGGTCTTACCACGTAGATGAGGTTTGTAGTGATGCTCCTGCCTACAGCCCCTCAGGTGCTGGGATTACAGGCATGGGCCACCATGCCCAGTCTTAATTGCTGTCTGGGGGCAGGGCAGGCACGGCAGGCCTGGGAGTGGGATCCCTGGCCTCTGTAACTGCCTAAGCAGGTGCTTTTAATCTGCTG
This sequence comes from Myocastor coypus, assembly GCA_004027025.1. Classification (NCBI taxonomy): domain Eukaryota; kingdom Metazoa; phylum Chordata; class Mammalia; order Rodentia; family Myocastoridae; genus Myocastor; species Myocastor coypus. The sequence goes on along the minus strand of PVJA010000602.1, from coordinate 43,001 downwards.
AGCTATGTGGCTAGCTCTGTTAATTTATAAATTATTATTTCTGTCATTTCAACAACATGCTTAGCCAGGTATGGTGGTGTACACTTGGAATCTCAGAACCCAGGAGGCTGAGTGAGGATCACTGCTAGTTCATCCTCAGCCTGTGCCACATGGTTTTCTTGTGCCCACAGGCCCTTTTTCCTCCTCTCTACGCAGGTGAAACATAAAATCCTTGTGTTGTTAGCCGAGCAGCCCCCCAGAGTGAGTGTGCGTCTGTCTTAGTTACTCTTCTGGTTGCTGGGACACATACCCCACACCCAAAATGAAGGAAGGAAAGGTTTATTTTAGCTCGCAGTTACTGGAGGTTTCAGTCCCTACTCAGCCAGCTCCAAGGCAGAGTGGCACAGGGCAGAGAGCAGCAGTTCATGGTGGTGGAACAGCAACAGAGACAACTGACCAACCAGGGCAACAGAATGCAACAGAGAGAGTCTGTCTCTCTATCTCTCTCATATTACATTCAGGCTTTGCCTCAGGATATCCACCTCAGACTGCACCCACGATCCCAGCAGTACTAAGACACATAATCCCAGTGGATCATGAGTTAGTCTCAAACTCTAGAAATGCCTGCCCTATGATTGCACAGGCTTTGGGGGGACAGCTAGACATAAACCATAACAGCATCTTAGGAGATACCTTAATTCGTTAGAGCTTTTTCCCTAATAATCCCAAGGCAGAAATAAAAGTGGTGTCTGCGTCATTGAGTGAACAGATTGAATGTACTTAGTAGTAGAGAAATGAACTTGTATTTAGTTTGAATTGAAGACTTTGCACACTTGAATCAGATGTGCTTTCTTTGTTAAACAGTAATTCGCTTGATGCTGGCCTTTGCACCCTAGCATCTCTCTTAGAATGAAGGGAACTAGCTAATGCTAGCAGGTTTGTTCCTGATGAACCATAAAGAGTGTGCTATATCTGCAGAAAGTCAAAGGCTGACTAACCCTCAGAGAACTCATAGTCAGAAATGGCACAGTGTGACAAATAGGAAGTGGCGCGGTGGCGGCTGTGTGGATGTGTGGGTTTCTCACAGGCTAGGTGAGCCAGAATCAGTGGCAGTAGGATTAGAGACCCAGTGCAGACCAGGCCTCTTCTGGTGCTGGTTTGTGAGCGGTGCAGACCGGCCTTGGGGCGAGTGCTCCTCGAGCGCAGCCTCCGGCCTGGCCTTGCTCAGCGCCTGCCTGCTGCTCGTACTGCCCCTCCAGTGTCACGGTTCTGCCTCCTTCTGTGTGTCCACATTTCCACGTTATTGTTTCAGGCCATTTTTAAGGTAGGGGTGGAGTCAGCCCCCAACCATGCGCAGTTCTTGCCTGGGCTCTTCAGGTGACTAAGCGGGAGCTGGGTTCTGTTTTCCTTAGGTGCTGGGTACAGAGCTGCGTGCATCTGGGTGGTCTGTCCCAACCCTATTGTTACTCCTTTATTTGTATTGTGGCCTATTTTTTATAGAATGCGTCTTTTTTTAAGAAACATCTGGCTTTCTCACAAAAACAATTGGTACTCTGGGTCTGTTACCCTTAAGAGACAAGGGAGGAATGGAGGAGCTGCATCTAAGGTCACATAACCTACAGACTGTTGGTGGCGTGCTGCATGGCTGCAGTTTTCTTGTGTAAATTAATGGTTTTTTAGGGACTTGAAGAATCCAGGCAGCATTACATGGTGCAAATGCGAGTTGCAGTAAACTGCTATGGACAGGGAGCTTAACCAGCCTGCCCGTCGTGATTAAACCCTACTGCTGTTGTTAGGATACATTCTCTGTGAAAGGTCTTCATTTCACTCAAGTCTGTTTATACCTTTCCATCTCTCTTAGGCACATCACACCTGAGAAGTTTTATGTGGAAGCTTGCGATGATGGAGCAGATGACGTGCTCACCATTGACCGCGTCTCCACCGAGGTCATGCTCGCAGGTACTGTCAGCCAGAGCTGCTGCTGGGGCTGCGTGGCCGGGGAGGCCTTGTGTGCGGAGCTCCCGTCCTTCCTCGGGATACTTACTCTAAGCTGTGGGTGTGGGTTGAGTGCCTCCTTCTTAGGATTTTAAATCTTGCTGCCTCCTTTAATTTTTTGAGCTTTCTTTTTATGGAAAGGATTTCTAGGTAGTATTGTACTATCTGTATACTTCAATAACTGTAGAATGTTTTCTGTGTGCCTTTATCTGCACTCTGACAGGATTGGCTTAAATGGCTAAGCTTTCCAGAAGTACGGTTTGAGGTATTTGCCAAAAACAATTTCTGCTGTAAGCATAAAGAATTTTATCAACTACTTTTTTTTATTTTTTTTCTTTTGCAGAACCCAAGATCGAACTCAGGACCTTGCACTTCCCAGGCAGGCACTTGTGCCCCTGAGTTATCTCTCCAACCCCTCTGCTTTGTTTTTGTTTTGGATTTTTTATGACTTGGCAGATAATTTAAGAGATAAAAATAAATGACATATCACTAAAATTTTAGTCAGATGTTATCTAGTTGTATTTTGGTTTTGCTTCTTTGGTATGTGAAAAACCACAAAACATACCACAGTTTGCTTCAATTGTGTATAGAACACATTTTTAAATAGATTAGATGAAATAATTTTGATGACAAATTAATGATCGTATGGTGTTACCAGTTATAATTTCATTTCATTGGTTTGAAAATTCCAGTTTACTGCCAGAATTCTGTATTTGCTTCTTTTTTTAATGTTTGACTCACTGTAGAGCAGGCAGGCAGTATCCTCTGAATAGAGGAAGTAACATATAAAAGTACTTTCAGTCATAAAGAGTGTGACAGTTTCCATTTCTTTGATGAGTTCATTATATTTGTAGGTGCCCGAGATGTAGTTTTCCTTGGATGTAGCGGACTGTGGAGAAGTTGGTGTTTCCTGTTTGTTGCTTGGTGTCTGGGCTCCTTGAGCCAGTCGGCTTTCATCAGCCTTGGTGCCCAGCACCTAGGGCCTGGTTACACCAATAGTTTAACTCTGCCTTGTACTTTGGTGGCAGAAGCTCTTGCTCCTAAGAGCTCTGGTGTATGGGTGTGTTTTCAGATGCCTTTGACCTTTCAGTGACATCTTATTTGGGGACAGAGATTAGTGACCGTCTTAGTAGACTGGCAAACTAAGTGTGAGTAGTTTGCATGTAAAATCGTCCTCACTAGGGGGCTGGGAAACACATGACCCAGAGTCAGCAGAGAGGGCTGTCTCATGGATACTTGTTTGGCCAGTTTCTTCTTACTGTTGGGAATGAGGACCATGGCCTGGGAAAGAAAGATTTTTCTTTTTTATGAAAAATTAATATGTATTATAGGACTGGTCAGGGCTTTATTGCTGCTGTACTTGTGTTAGTGTAGTTCACAGCTGTGTCAGTAGTGCAAGTGCCATGGCAGGTGACCTCGGTGCCCGCAGCACTTTCTCTGAGCTCTTTACACAGACCTTCCGGTCTCCCCTGCAGTCAGTTGTGTCTGAGTATGGCTAAGTCTGCTGTGTTCTTCAGGGAAACCCAAGGGAATTTTAGACCTTTTTCCCAATGACTAGTATAACAGAATTACACTCATGGCTATGTTCAAGAACTAGTCCTTGGGCTTGGGGTAGTGATTCTGAAATGAATTTCAAGATGATAAAAGGTGGTAATTAAAAGTTTTCAGCAGCATAAGCTTGGGAAGCCTTGGATTTGGCATCAAGCTTGGCTTTGACTTAGATCGGCTCTCTTGTGAAGCCCTTGTCCTTATTGTCCTAGTAAGTGTTGCGACTGCCTAGGACTAGAGCTCATTAGAGGTGAGCCAGATAAGCTTATTTGTGGAACCTCCTGCCTCCCCTTGGGGCATCATTTCCTAAACCAGAGCTCTGCAGGATGAGGTTCGTGAATTCTATTGGCTGAGAGTTAATAATTGTGCAGCAAGCTTGGTAAAGTGCTGAGTCCAGGCGCTCCTGTGGAAGGTACTTCCTGTCCTCCCTGGGCCTCGCCTCCATGCCAGTGCCCTGGCTGGGGACAGGCAGTGTTTGTGTTGTGGTAGTTGAAAATCTGACCTCAAACTCTCATTTCCATGCTTTAAAAAAAAAAAAAAAAATATATATATATATATATATATATATATATATTCATTTATTTATGTTATGGCCGGCTCAGCCTGCCCTGGGGGGTGGGACTGATGCAGCATATGGTGCTGGGGATGGAACAGCGGTCCCTGCAGTTGCTTAAGGCAAGCGCTTTAGACCACTGAGCGATCTCGCTGGCCCTCCATTTATTCCTTATTTATTATTTTGTTTTATTCTTTAATATTCTTAAAGGCATAAGTACTTAGTTCCTGTCAAGAAGGTGAAAAAATTTAGCTGAAAATTGGCGTTAGAAGCAGCCCACAATGTAGGTGAAGTGCCTGAGTGTCGACGTCATGTTCTCCAGTAGATGCCTCTGCTCGTTGCATGACAGTTGTGTTTTAGCATCTGCCCAATAGGAGGCCTGACGTTAAGGAAGGACCATTACTTTTTGGAAGAGAAATCACACATATCGATTTAGCTAAAAGTAACTGGAAATCAACCTGAATTTCATTTCTAATGACAAGCATTTAAAATCTGATCTTTCGCCGGGCATGGTGGCTCACGCCTGTAATCCCAGCACTCGGGAGGCTGAGGCAGGAGGATTGGTGCGAGTTCGAGACCAGCCTGGGCTACAAAAGTGAGCTCAAGGCCAGCCTCAACTGCATAGCAAGACCCTGTCTCAAAAAGGCAAAAATAAATAAATAAATAAATAAATAAAATAAAATCTGATCTTTCTTTCTTTAGTCAAGAAAGATGTCCCGCCTTCCGCTGTCACAAGACCAATATTTGGTATACTGGGCACAATCCATCTGGTGGCAGGTAAGAGAACATAAAGAAGCCAGAAAAGGTGACAGCATTAGACTGTGACAATGAAGAACACACACTTTGTGCAGGGGAGATAGCTCCATGGCACAAGTGCCTGCCTGGCATGTACAAGGTTGTGAGTTTGAACCCCAGTCCTGCAAAAAAAAAAAAAAAAAAGAAAAGGAAAACATGTACTTTGTATCACACTTTATTTATTTTTTATGTATTTAATACAGGGTCTCACTACACAGATCAGACTCAGTGATCCACCTGTTTTTGGCCTCTAAAGCACTGGGATTATAGGCATCCCACTGTGCCCAGCCTCAGTTGCCCTCTCAGCATTCCCCAGCGGTGGGTCAGCATGGCACACTGGGGATTGAACCCTGGCCTGCCGAAGTGGGCACTTTAGTCTGCTAAGCTATCTGGTGGGCCCAAAGAACTCAACAGTAATAGCATTTGGTTAACTTTTTGGTGGGGGGCTGCTTCAGCTCACCGTGGGGGCAGGGCTGGCACAGCCCATGGTGCCAAGGATCACACTACAGTCCCTTCACACATGCCCAAGCAGGCACTGTAGACCGCTGAGCTATCTCACCAGCCCTGCATCATGCTTTAGGCAATAAGGCTCTGAGAGGCCGGGCGTGGTGGCGCACGCCTGTAATCCCAGCACTCGGGAGGCTGAGGCAGGAGGATCGGTGTGAGTTCGAGACCAGCCTGGGCTACAAAAGTGAGCTCAAGGCCAGCCTGAGCTGCATAGCGAGACCCTGTCTCAAAAAGACAAAAAAAAAAAAAAAAAAAAAAAAAAAAAAAAAAAAAAAATAAGGCTCTGAGGTACATATTTGTTACTATACTTTCTGAAAGTAAAATGGTTAAATGTATTTGCTTGAAATTCTATTTTAAGAGAAAAGTTTCATGTTTGGTTGAATTATAACTAGAGTTGAAGTTGCTAACTAGGTATATTTTTTAAAAAATAAATTTTTGTTTTGTTTTATTTTTTATATATTTGGTACAGTGTCTACAGGGTCTCACTATACAGATCCGACTCGTAGTGATCCTCTTGTTTTCAGACTCCCATGCGTCACTATGCCCAGTCTCATTTGCTGTCTCAGTGTGCCCCAGGTTGGGGCAGGCACAGCAGGCACAGCAGGCCAGGGGTCAAACCTCCAGCTCCTGTGTCTGCCTAAGCAGGTGTTTTAATCCTCTGAGCTGTCTGGCTGTCCCTAAATAAATCCTAAGAGGGTCTAAATAATTTCTTTTCCTCTTTGTATTGGATCCAGGCCTTTGGCCCTGAGCTGGGTCCCCCTCCATATTTTCATGTTCTATTTGGAGAAAGGGTCTAAGTCACTCAGACTAGGCTCAGATTTGCTGTCCTGCTTCCATCTCCTGAATGGTGACATGACAGCTGTGTGCCCCACAGCTAGCTAAATGTGATTTTTTAGAAGTGTATGTTCTGCTAGAGCGAGCCCCTAAACACAATTTTTGAGGCACCACTCACCTTGTAGGATGGCAGTGGACAGCACCCAGAGCCAATTGACGTGCTTGCCCTCGCTTGCAGTGGCATGCGGGACATTAGGAGTGGCTCAGGGATGCGCTGTCCTGCTCGCTTGAGGCCACCTGTAGGGAATGGGACCTGTGCAGGGCCGGTCAGAGGCCTTTTTCTGTCCATTTTCTACCAGCTAAGCTAACTCCTTTGGTTAGCAAAGGTTTTGTTTTTATGTTTCTGCGAAAATGGTACACTAGTCTTTATGTTCATAACTTGTAAAATTGTTTTAAAACATGGGCCTGTTATCAGAATACCGCTGGTGCCACTTTCTCAGAGTTTGGCTTTTGTATTCAGTTTTTTGTTTCAGCATTGGTGCTGGAGTTCAAACCCAGGCCCTCACAGGTGCTAACCCCGTGCTTCGCCTGGGCTGTGTCCTGAGCGCCAGCTTTATATTTACATGTGTTTCACTGTGCTTTTTCCAGGTAATTACCTTATTGTCATTACCAAAAAGATGAAAGTAGGGGAGTTTTTCAGTCATGTAATCTGGAAAGCAACAGATTTTGATATTCTTTCTTATAAGAAGACAATGTTGCATTTGACTGATATTCAGGTAAGAACCGGACACTATTGTTTACTGCAAAAAGCAAAGATGTAGCGCTGGGCAAGCTTGCAGAAGACGAGGCGAGGAGGATTTCTGTTAAGGCTCATCATTAAGAAGGTCTTTTTTTCTTTTTTTCTTTTTTTTTTTTTTGTGGAACCAGGGATTGAAGTCAGGTCCTTAAGCTTGCCAGACAGGCACGTATTCTACTGAGCTATCTTCCCAGCCCCAGACATACATAGAATAGAGAAGTCGTGCCTTTGGGAGTACTGGCACTGTCACTGTGGAAGAGATGCAGAGGGCACAGTGAGGAGACGAGCTCAGCAGTGGGGAGGAAGTGGCTCAGAAGGGAGGGCTGGGGGAAGGGATGACAGCACTCCTGGGGTGGCACCTGTACAATCAGGGCGAAGGGTCAGAGCAGCCCAGTCCTAAGCAGCCCTGGCAGGCGGCCGTGAGCATTGCACAGCCTGAGCTGTAGGACAAGGAGAGGAGGGCACGCTCTGATCAAAGCTTTTCCTTAACAAAGAAATAGGGTATTTATTTATTTATTTATTTAGCAGGGCTGGGGATTGAATTTGGGACCTTGAGCTTGCCAGGCAGATGCTTATACTGCTGAACTATATCCTTGGCCCCAAGAAATAAGATATCGTAAATTCTCGTGTTTCTAATGCTTCAAATTATTATGGGCCAAAATGTATTTCCACACACCATTATAATTTCATAGAGTTGTAATTTTTTTTTTTTTTTTTTTTTTGAGTTGTAATATTTTGATAAAAAATAACTTTGACAAGCCATGGACCAGTCCCAGCTTCTGTTAAGTGGGAGCGGTACAGGGGTTTTAGGGAGGCTCCTCACTGCCTCAGCGGTGCCCGTCTTCACGGGAGTGAGGAAGGCATGCGTGGGGGCTTGGCTTGTTCCCATTTGTGGAACCTCACAGTTAGAAATGAGCACTGTAGTTGCAGACATCTACACAGCTGTTGTTTATTTACAGTATTGCTTCCTAAAAATTGGAAGTTGTATTTTTATGCCTAAGATTACAAAAATGTTTATTTCTGAAAGAAAAATTGTTTTTCTAAAATATGTACCTTATCTGTGGTAAACATTAAAAAAAACCAAAATTATGGCAGGGGGCACTTTAATGAAAAGTATGCATTTCATACCATAAAGTTTCTTACCATATATATACCAAACTAATATATTCATTATCCATAACCCAATTAAAAATTGGCATTATGTAGGTTTGTAACATGCTAATCCTCTGGTAATCATGAACCATTAATGAATGTTGGCAATTACTTTTAAAGCATGGATAATCAATTTCAATCTCGTTATTCATGGGAAAGCCAGTTATAAAATTATCCAAAAATAAAGGTAAATGTTTCTGTTATTGAGGGTTTTGTGGGTTTGTTTGTTTGTTTTTTGTGGAACCAGGGATCTAACTGAGGTCCTTGTACTTGCCAGGCAGGCACTTGTGCCCCCAAGCTATCTCCCCAGCCCCTTATTGAACATTTGTAAACTTCTTGCTTTATAATTTTGTTTGTTTGTTTGTTTTGAGACATGGTCTCACTATGTAGTTCAGGCTGGCCTTGAACTCACTGTATAGCCCAGGCTGGCATTGAACTTGTGGTGATCCTCCTGCCTCGGCCTCCTCATTGCCAGGATTATAGATGTGTACCACCGTGTCATAATCAGTCTATTTTTAAAGAAAAATTAACTTTGTTTTTCTTTCCAGTCCAAACCAGTAAAGTTTCTTGCAGATGGTGGTAACACCCATCTGTTTATTCTCCGGCACGGGGCCCTCTTGCATTATGTTTTATGGGCCAGATGAGAAAGGTGCCCTCAGCAAGCAGGGCTGCTATGGCGTGTCCAGCATGTGCTGGGCTACAGAGGAGGAGTTGTCATGGGACCCAAAAGGAAGAAAGCCCTGCAAGCCGAGGCCTTCGGGAAGGCCTTGGCGGGGCTCCAGAGCACCCCCTCGCTGGGGATGCAGCCGCACCTGCTCCACTGGCCAGTGGCAGTTAGTGGGGCTGTGCTTGCGTGCTTTGCAGTTTTACTCCTCGTTCTGCTAGAGCTTGCCCCACTGAGAACACTGACTCCTGTGTTCACAGTTACAAGATAATAAAACGTTCCTGGCGATGCTCAACAGCGTCCTGAGCGTGGATGGGTTTTACTTCTCCACAACCTACGACCTGACCCATACCTTGCAGCGGCTGTCCAACACCAGTCCAGAGTTCCAGGAAATGAGTCTCTTGGAGAGGGTAAGCCGGCCTTCAGTGGGCTTTGTTTGCTTTTTGTAAAGGAGTGTGTGTTTTTCCGGCATGCAGGTTTGTATTGGTTTTCGTCACTGGCCCCCCTCCATGCTGGGGCTGGAGCTCAGGCTGCACGTGTGCTGGCTGGGGAGGCGCTGTGCTGATGGTGCTGCTGCCCCAAGTTCTGTTTTGTTTTGTTTTTTCTTTTAGAGACAGGGTCTCATTATGTAGTTCAGGCTGGCCTTGAGCTTACCCTGTAGCCCAAACTGGTCTTGAACTCTCAATAATCCTCCTGCCTCAGGCCTCTGAGTGCTGGGATTACAGGTGTGCGCCATCAAAGCTGGCATGCCCAGAATTCTGGATGTTCTTATTTTTAGGCCTTATTAGGACAAGGATCATGGGGGTGGGCTGGTGTTTGAGAATATAAACTTAATGTTTCTTTCCTTTTGTGTGTGTGTGTATGTGTATGAGTGATACTAAGGCTTATATCAGGGCCTCATACCAGACAAGCACTTTTTATTTTATTTTGCAATGATAAAGTCTTAAGTTGCCTAGGCTGGGCTCCATGGTACAAGTACCTGCCTGACAAGTGCAAGGTTATGAGTTCAAACCCCTGTGACACACACACACAACCAAAGTCTTATGTTGCCTAGGCTGTTCTCAAACTTCTTACTCTCCTGCCTCAGTCTTCTTAATATCTGAACTAAGAGGCATGCACTGCCATGCCTGGGAGCATGTTTAAATGTATGTTAGGATTTTACATTGAAGGCCCTGGAATCTACATATACACAGACAAGATAGAAAACCATATAGGTACTAAGGAATCAAGTCCAAATACATGTAAGTAATTGTAGGAAAATCTTTTAAATTTATGAATATTAGTAGGTTACCAACTACTAAGTTTGAGATGTAGACTCTTTAAACCAGCATTACACCTACCTGTCATTTCTGAGCTCTCATTTTCCTATATTGTTTTCAACGTAATGGGCTTATAAAAATATTTTCCTGCTGTTAATTTTGGCAGAGATGCTATTGATGTTTTATTTGGAAAAGTAACAATGCAATGTAAGAATTTGGAAAGTACCTACGGATTTTGTTTTGTGAGTTTTCTGTGTGTGTGTATGTGTGCACGCACACTGGAAATGGAACTCAAAACTTGCGCTTGCCAGGCAAGTGATGTACTGCTAAGCTATATCCTTGACCCTGTGTTAGAGAAAGAGAGACAGAGATAGACAGGAGAATTGAACTCAGGACCCTGTGCTTGCCAGGCAAGTGCTTATTCTGAGCTATCTCCCCAGCCCATGAGTGTTTTTATTTTTATTTTTTAAAATTTATTTATTGAATACAGGGTCTCACTACACACTTCAGACTTGTAATGATCCCCCTGTCTCAGCCTCCCCAGCACTGGAGATTACAGGCGTATGCCACCACACCCAGTTTCATGACCAGCACAGCCCACCTGGGGCTTTGAGGCCAGCATGTCAAACTTGGGTCCTTGTTCTTGCCAGGCAGGCACTTAGACTGCCAACCTATCTCCCCAGCTGCATGAGTGTTTTTAAGATTAGGTCCTGTATGCTCTTAACCAAAGGATACTGTAGTTCAGGAACTTAGATAATTGCTGTCTTTGTTTTTTATTAACAAGCCATGGGTTTGTTTAGGAAGTAGGAAGTTTAAAGGGTTTCTGTCACCCATTGTAAGACAGGCACACAAGAGAACCTGCTAGTTAGCCATGGGCAGGAGGTGGGGAAGCTAGGCGGAGTCTGGGGGCAAGTGTGGCCCAAGTGGGAAATGGGGAGAGTAGAGGGGCTTAGTGCCTGGTGATTGGTTAATTTGGGAAGGAAGCCTAGGGGAGACCCTGGTCCTGTGGGGTGAGGTAGAGACAGGAGCAGAACAATGACAGTGGCTGTCTCAAAGTGAGTGGATTGCTGACCACTGCACTTCCTGTCCCTGTTCATCCCCTGCCAAAGTCCCCGGATGGGTACACAGGGCAGGAGTTCTCTTTTTGTAGAGGCTCAACATGGCAGATCTTGGACTCGGTTTTCATTCTTCTCTCAGGCAGATCAGCGGTTTGTCTGGAACGGTCACCTTCTGAGAGAGCTGTCTGCGCAGCCAGAGGTAACAGATATGAGTCAGCCACTGTCTCTGTCAGGTGTCAGTGCAGGGTGTGTCATGGGGCTCCCTGGCCACCTGGCGTTTAGATGAGGAATTCCACATTTGGCTTACACACTGAGCAGGTTGCTTCCTTGCTGCCCTGCAGGTTGAAGAAGCCTGATGGTTACTCTGTGATCTGTTAAGTTAGCTGCCCACTCCTGTGATGGAATACTGGAAACATAACTTCCTGCAAGGAGGTGTTTCTTTGGGCTTCCAGCCTCATGGCTTGGAGCTGGCCCCATGCCTCTGGTCTCTCGTCAGGCAGCCCGTGGTGGTGGCACAGAGCTGCTTACCTCATGGGGCCTGAGAAGCCCTGAGGCCTGGGTCAGATCCAGGGCTGCCTTCAGGGGCCCTGCTGTCACCACCTCTACTTTCTTCCACTTGGCCCTGCATCCCAGCAGTGCCACTGGCTGGGAACCCTAAGTGGAGCACTGGGAAGCCTCAGGACAGAAACGCTGCTTAGTGTCCTGGTGTGTTGGGGGGGGAATGGTGGGGGTTGGATCTGTGTGCTGTCTTTCTTTTGGGGCTGGGGGTGCAGTTGTAGACACTGAACTTGGCCTGCTAAGCCATATCCCGAGGCTACTTTAAAAATATATTTTTTAATGTATTTAGTACAGAGTCTCACTATGTAGATGAGACTCATTGATTCTCCTGTTTTCAGCCTCCCAGGCACTGGGATTATAGGTACACACCACCATGCCTAGTCTCAGTCACCATTTCAGCTTGCCCCAGGGATGGGGCTGGCACCGCTTGCTGGGGGATGGAACCCAGCTACTGGGCTCTGCCCTAGGCTACTTTTTTATAAAACTTCTGAGTCTGTGTTGCCTGGGCTGACCTTAAACTTGTGACCTCTTGCCTCAGCCTCCCAAGTAGCTGGGGTTATGGGTGCCCCACTGTATCCATCCTATTGTCATTTGCTTCAAGGTTTTGGGACAAGTCATTTGAGCAGTATTAGCATGTAATATCCTTTCTAAGAAGGCATGAAGTGTCGGAGGCAAGGACCAAGGAGGGAAGAAACATTCTGCATTTTTCAGTAGTTTTATTATTGTCCCAAATCTGAATGTCAAGTCCCAGTGATGATACCGAGTGCCTAATGAAGTGTCAGAAACACCTGTTTAAAAAGAAAAGTTCTGACAAGGTGCACTACTTTTTCTATTTGTATTTTCATTCCCTCCCTGTTTGTGAATGAATCTTATACAGTGCTGCTCTATTTATTTGTTGACCGTAAGGTGTGTTTACTCTTCATATGTGTCTTCATTTCAGGTCCATCGGTTTGCTCTTCCAGTGTTGCATGGCTGTATCCTTACGGGCTCTTGTTCTTGGGGTACAGGCCGTCTGTCTGAATCTTCCAGAGCAGATATAGGAAGTCAGATACGGCATGGGCAGCATATTTTGAGGCTGGAAGTTGTTGCTGATAAAAGCATTAAACTTACTGATATAAAATCATAGCATACTGAGTGTAAAAAAATATTGTTTTTTAAAGAATGAACCCTTAGATTAGATTGTCTTTAACAGTTTTGAGGCTGGTAGTTTAAAGAAAAAGAATATGTATGTTTCCTGTGTTTCACATTTATTTGATGTTATTTTAGGAGTAAGGTATATCTGGCTGATTGATTGATTGATTTTGTAGTACCGGGGATTGAACTCAGGACCTTGCACTTGCCAGGCAAGCACTTATTCCACCGAGCTATCTCCCTGGCCCTCTGTGAGGAAGAGGAGATGGAAGGGGGTGGGGGCAAGCGCTTGCAGGGCAGGGCTAGCACGGCGGCTCCTCCTGTGCCCTCAGCAAACAGGAGTGTGGCTGGAGGAGCTGTGTGCTGGCTGTGTGCTCTGGCTGGAGCCTGGAGAGGGCTTTTGCTTCTTTAGTGGACAGGGCAGCAGTGTCACCAGCTGGTGTGTGGTGACAGGAGTGCTGGAGGTTGCGAGTCTTGGAGAAGGAAAGTATAACCCTAGCACTCACAGAGCTGATGCAAGAGGGTGGTGACCCGCCAGACCTGTGCAAGAATGGAGGGGCCAGGCAGGTAGCTTCGCGCAGAGCCACAGGGCTCAGTCTCCGGTCCCACACTGACACACAAGTCCCCTCATTGGGTAGGGGGGGTTCTTTGCGGTGTCTTCCTTGTGTTCTTCTGTGCTTCCTGGAGCCTCCAGAGTCTGCTTGGCCTCTGCCCAGAGGAAGATGACCTGTGCAGTAGCGAATCATCTTCTGCCAGGCCCAGCCCTCAGAAGCAGGCTTCTGTCTTACTTCTGTCATCGGTTCACTGTGGATGACTTGGCAGAGTCCGCAAGTACATACTGCCTTGGAGTCCCCTCTGGCACAGTCAAGATTCCCTGTTGGTGGGTCGACCTTACCAGCACGGGGGGTGGGGGGGAAGTGAGTCACCGGGCACTCCGGGGGTCTGTGTCCCTTGGTGCCACCAGCAGGCACTTACAGGAGCGTCACAGCTGCAGAGGCTGGGCCCTGCTACGCACGCCTTGGTCCTTGAGGGCCGCGCACAGCCATGGGAGACAGCTCTGTGCTACGGAAGGGTACGCCTCAGCCTTCACAGGGAACAGGACCAGGGCTGGGCTTCCAAATGGTGGTGGTGCTGCCTCAGTTAGAGCCTAGTCATGCCTGGACATCTGCCTGATGAGGTGGCAGTGGGCTGGAGTGGGGGAACTGGTGGATCTGGGTGTGGGAATTGTCTTGGAGGCGGTTAGTGGTTCATAGGTATTTGCTTTAGTATGTTTTATATTAGATGAAAAAATTACTGTATTAAAAATGATAAATACAGAAAATAACCATAAGGTAAACCTAAACAGCCAAGGAAGGGAAAGTAGGGCCTTGGAAACAAACCTCCCTTAGCCCAAGGCACAGCCAGCACACGGGAAAGCAGGCAATGCCGCATGTCAGCAGCGGTCAGGAGCCAGAGGAGCCGGCTGAGGTCTGAAGGTGGTGCAGCCTCTGACCCACAGTGCTGCTGCTCGGAGCTGGAGCTAGAGCTGGAGCTGGCGCCTGTTTCCCCCATCCGAGCCCGCCTGGTTCTGACCTAGAACATGGGACAGCCTACTTGCCCGTGGGCAGTGGGATGTGCTATGTGTGCAGGCAGAGAGGTGCTGTGTCGCCACTACAAGCGATGAGCTTCAGGGCCACCCTGAGTGGGGAGCACAAAAGAACCTGTGTCCTGTCCCAGTCAGGAGCAGCGCTAGAAGCACAGGCTATGGGGCAGCACGGGAGGTGAGGCCAGGGCCAGACACGGGTAGCAGGTCCAGGTGTCCTCCAGCTGCAGTGTGGTCCCTCTCCTTTCTTAAAGGTTCATCTACTTTAAATTGATGTTTCTCGTCCAGGTAGGTTCTTTAGTGATGTGGCTAATGCCTTTTAAGAGTGGCCCATGGAGGGGCTGCGGAGACAACTTAGAGGCATAAGCACCTCCCTGGCAAGCACAGGGACTCCTCGTGGCCCTGCATGCTGGCCCAGGCTGTGGTGGCTGGCGTACACCTGTAATCCCCGCACTCAGGAGGTTGAGACAGGAGGATCTCTTGAGTTAGAGACCAGCCTGGGGGCTACAAAAGTGAGCACAAGGCCATCCTGAACCATATACGGAGACCTTGGCTCAAAAAAAGTGGCTCATGGGAAGGCACACATGTCTGATAGTGGAGAAGCACCCTGTCCACGGGGCTCTGTAAGGCTCCTGACTTAAACTGGGAAGGAGGCAGTACTGCATCTAATAACCATTCACAGAGAGCCAGGAAGATGTGCGTATCTCTGTCCTTTTTCTCTTAAAGGCTATTCATTCTCAGTAGGATAAATCAAACCTAGAAATTGCACCTGTGCTTTGATATGCTGTATTTTTCTTAATGTGGTTCAGTTATTAACATGCACTCGTGTTCTATCAATGGAAAATACTTCGATTGGATTCTCATCTCCAGGAGGAGCTGTTTCCGAGCTGGGGTGCGCTATTACGTCAGAGGTGAGACTGCCCTGAGTGTGGCTCAGATCGGGTCAGCTATGCTACTTAATGCTTGTCCTGCAGTGCAGTGGCTGTAACCTTCTGTATTTATTGTTATTTGTAGCCTTGCTAGGAACAGTCAGGTTGGCTCTTCATGCCTCACCTGCCCTGTGTAGTTACCTAGCTGGGTAGGTGCTAGGCCCTGGAGGCTGCTGCCTAATTGCTCTGAGGGGATCACCGTGGGCCTTTCCCGTAGCAAGGGTGTTAAGGATCAGTTGGGATTAGAGCTCCATGGAGTTCCTCTGCTCCTTTGGGAATTTGGGTCAGCAGCAAACTCTAAAGCTGTTTCACTTTGTTTAGTAGGCCTTTCTTTGTAAAAATAGATGAGTTCAGATGGTGACATGACTGGTCTCAGCGCTGAGTATGTGTAACACTTGTGCACGATGCTTTTCCAACTAGGGAATTTTCTTTTCTTTCTGTCTTTTTGAGGCAGGGTCTCGCTCTGCAACTTGAGTTGGCCTGAACTCACTTTGTAGCCCAGGCTGGTCTTCATTTATAATGACCCTCCTGCCTCAGCGTCCCATGTGGTGGGATTACAGGCATGTTCCACCGCGCCTAATTCCAGCTAAGTTTTGTGGGCATATTCTCAGAGGAGTAGATGTTCTAAGACTACAAATGGTTTATTTTGATAATTAAAATTAAGCATTTTCTAGGCACCATTTATGTTATAACTAAATACTATTAACAAAATGGGCTACAATTACATTTAATACTGTGTTACTACTAACTATAATTTTTTTTCTAACTATAATTTTTTAACTTTCAAAATACAGTATTTTTCAAAGTAGGATTATGAACATGTTTAGGAAGTCTTTTTCTTCTTCTTCCTCTCCCTTTTTTTGGAGGCAGGTTCTTGCTATGTCGTTCAGTCTGGTCTCAGACTCATTGCATAGCCTAGGCTGGCCCTCAACTCAAGGCAGGTATCCTGTCTCAGCCTCCTGAGTGCTGGATTTATAGGCGTGTGCAGCTACACCCGGCTGAACATCTTTTTCTTTAAAACACATCTCAAGTTTGAGAAGCCGTTCTTTAAAGGAGGTTTATGTACATAGAAGATAGATAGCGGCCAACGGCCTCCGTGTGCGCAGTCTCATGTCGCTGTAAGCCTGCTTAAATGAGTAGGCTTGTGTTAGTTTTCTGATTGTGTACTATGCACTTGTTTGAATTTTAATCATGTAAGTATAGCTTGTCATCTGAACTGAATTAGCCTTAGGTAGTTTGTTTCTGGCATTTCTTGTGTATGAATTGTAATTGACTCAGTGTTTTGTTTTATTTTTTTCAACCTAGGAATTGATTCTGAAGGCCATGCAGCCAACTTCGTAGAAACAGAGCAGATTGTGCACTATGGCGGGAGCAGGGCCTCGTTCGTGCAGGCGAGTTGCTCCTCGGTGGCCTGGCCCGCTGCACCATCGAGTTCAGTTTTGCTTGAGCTCTGCTCACCTCCCTTCCCTTCCTCTCTTAAGTCACGTCAGTCAGTGGAGTGGGGACGTGCACCCCAGGAAAGGCACTGTCTGGCCCTGGCAGGGTTTCCTGCCCTTCAGCTGAGGCCCTAGGAGAGGGTGGGGTGGGAGGTTCACAGGTTGTGGAGCTGGGTTGCCCAGCAGGCCTGTGGAGATGGGAGCTGCGGGTGCCAGCGCTGCGCGGGGCACGTGCGTCCCTCCTGGCCTCGGAGTTTACTTTCCGCTTGCGATCTTGACTGAAATACTCATGTGTTCATAAATGGGCTCTTTTGAGGATGAATAAAGCAGTTTCCTGTAGTTTTTCATAAAGCTAAATTACAAAAGAGATACGGTAGCACCTCAATTTAGGAACTTAATTTATTTTATGATTTTGGGGAACATGGCTGAATTTATATCTCTTTGGGGAAGATAGCTGTCCCTGGTCGTGTTTGTCACCCAAAGTGGAGTTGGTGAACAGAATTAAAATTTTGTTGTAATAGTCCTGTCTGCAAACTGAATTGTCTGCAAAAGGAACCTTTGTAAACCAAGGCATTTCTGTTGCTTGTTAATTTTTATTTGGATAAATTTGTTTATTTTAGAATTCAGAGGAGATACAGAACTGTCTACACAGATGACGTCTTTCTAAAACTAAGAGGAAGAAAAGTCCTTTCTGAGCCTATTCCCATAAAACATAAACCTTAAAAATAGGTGCATCTCTACTCTTTCGTAGCATGTAGTTTGTATTATTTTTTCCGTTGTAGCCATTGATATCTATACTGCTGACAGTAAGGTGAGAAAATCAATATTTGTTTTGTTTCTTTTCTTTTAGACTCGAGGATCAATCCCTGTTTTCTGGTCCCAAAGACCAAACCTCAAGTACAAACCACTGCCACAGATCAGCAAGGCAGCAAACCACGTGTGTACCTCCCTGCTGTTTTCTCTGGCTGACCTCAGAAAGCCTGTGGTGTGGTAGTTTGTGGACAGGCTGCGAGTTTGTTTCCCATCCTTCATAATTCAGCAGCTCTGAGGCCCTCCCAGGTTCCAGCACCCATGAGCCTTTAAACCCAACTTGAGCATAGATGCTCATGAGGCACAGCAAGTGTGGATTTGAGAGGCCTTGGGGGTCTAGAACTTCGATCTGTTGAGGCTGTAATCGCAGTTAAGGTGGTAGGTAGTACAGGAGCTCGGAGAACAGTGACTTTTAGTTACTTTTACTATGTGGTATTTAGGCTGTCTAGAAGGCATGATCCCTCCCCTAACACTAGTCCTTGAAATACAGAAATAAGACATTTGAAAGGGTACTTTCTTTTTTTTTTTTTTGTTATATTACCGCTTGCTCAGCCTGCCCTGGGGTGGGGAATGGCACAGGATGTGGTGCCGGGGATTGAACCGTGATCCCTGTGTTTGCCTAAGTTTGCCTAAGCAGGTGCTTTAGACCGCTAAGCAATCTCACTGGCCCCTGTTTATTTTTTTAAGGGAAGGGTCTATAGGATATTTAGGGTCTCCCTACTAGATCAGACTTGTAGTGATCCACCTGTTTACAGCCTCCCAAGAGCTGGGATTATAGGTTTGTGCCACCATGCCAAGGGAGAGGGTACTTTAAAAAATATTGTAAGTATCCCTGTAATGTAAATAAGTAATGTACTTTTCCTCCCAGATGGACGGCTTCCAGAGGCATTTTGATTCACAAGTCATTATTTATGGAAAACAAGTCATAATCAATCTGGTATGTTTCTTGCATGTTTCTTGGGGAGAGCGAAATGAAAACAAAACCCTTTTATTTTGTTTTGTGGAACCGGGGATTGAACTCAGGTCATTGCACTTGCCAGGCAAGTGCTTATTGTACTGAGCTATCTCACCAGTAGCCCAAACCCATTTTAAGTTAACTGGAAACTTACTGTTTGAAGCATCTTAAAGTTATAGCTTGGTGGCATTAAGCTTCATCCCACTTCCTTCTGTGGCTGGAGCTGTGCCATTACATGTGAGCTCCCACCCTCACCCTCACCAGTCCCAGGAGGTCTTGGCTACTTCTTTTTTTTTTTTTAGCTGTTCAGTTTTTATTGAGCATATTACAAAATGAGGTTTAGTCGAAAATACCAAAGCTCACATCATCCTCAGATTCCTCCAATTCTTCTTTCTTTGCTTCCACCTTCTCAGCTGGGGCAGCAGCAGTGGAGGGGGCAGGGCCACCTGCAGGTGCAGCACCGGCTGGGGTTCAGGGCCTCCAGCTCCCCAGCTGCACATGAGACTCCCAGTGTTGACATTGGCCAGGGCCTTTGCAAACAAGCCAGGCCAAAAAGGCTCAACATGGACACCAGCTGCTTTAATGAGGGCATTGATCTTATCCTCCGTCATGGTCACCTCTTGGTTGTGCAGGGTAAGGGCAGAGAAGATGCAGGTGAGCTTGGAGGCCGTGACTCGGGCTGCCGGGTGTGGTGCTAGTCACCGGAGGGAGTGAGGGCCTCACCCCAACTCGGCCTTAGCTTCCTCTGAAAGGAACTGGCTACTTCTTAGCATCTGAATTTTATCTGTTCTAGGTTCCCACATAATTGAAATCACAAAATTTGCTCTTTTGTATTCTGTGTATTTCACTGGGTATGTTATAAAGGTTTATCCATGTTTGAGAATGACCTTTTACTGTTATTATTTATTTTATTTTATTTTATTTTATTTTTTCTTGTTGCAGAACCTTTGTTTGTTTATTCACTCATTTTTATGGCTGGCTCAGCCTGCCCCAGGGCAGGGCTGGTGCATCCTGTGGTGCCGGGGATCGAACCGCAGTCCCTGAAGCTGCCCAAGCTTTCCCAAGCAGGCGCTTTAGACCACTGAGCCATCCCCCTGGGCCCCTACTGTTATTGTTGTTGTTATTATTGTTGTTGTTATTGAGACAGAGTTTTATTGTGCAGTTCAGGCTGGCCCTGAACTCACTCTGTAGCACAGGCTGCCCTCAGACTTGTACCGGTCCAGCTCGGCTTTACAGCATGCTTTTTGCTTTTAAAGATCCATGTTTTTATTCGTCAGATTTGGAAAGTTTGGGGCAGTTTTTTATGCAGATCCTCTCTCTGCTCTTTTTTTTCTCGTGGCTGGACGGTGTCCCTGAGGCCTGCTGACCCTGCTCGCGTCTCTTCTTTCTGCCCTCTCTTTGCCTCATATAAGCCAGGGCAGTGTCCTTCCACGAAGCTCCATCTCCATTGCTGTTGTCTTGTCCGTTCTTTTCCTTCCACAGTATGACTTCATATTCTTTTTCTGTCTGTTCAGATCTGCTGCTGGACTCCGGCTAAATTTCCAGTTAATTTCAGCTGTTGTCCTTTCATCTCCACTGTGTTGTTCCTCTTACTCGGTTCCTTTGAGTAATTTATGTCTCTTTCTTAGTACTCTGATTTTGTTTGTGTATTGTCTCCTGATTTCCTTTTGCTCTTTGCCTGTATTTTCCCTTATTTAGCTCATTGAGTATATTTAAAATCAGTGATCGAGCCGGGCGTGGTGGCGCACGCCTGTAATCCCAGCACTTGGGAGGCTGAGGCAGGAGGATCGATGCGAGTTCGAGACCAGCCTGGGCTACAAAAGTGAGCTCAAGGCCAGCCTCAACTGCATAGCGAGACCCTGTCTCCAAAAGACAAAAAAAAAATCAGTGATCTAAAGTCCGTGTATAGTCAGCCTAATGTCTTTGTTTCCACAGGGACAGTTTCTATCTTTGATTGTCCTGCTACTTTGTGTGCCTGTGTTTTTTTGGGTGGGGGGGGCGGGGTTCAAACTCATGACCTTGCACTTGCCTGGCAGGCACTTGTGCCACGGAGCTATCTCCCCAGCCCCCCCCTTTTATATGTCATATTTAATTGTTATAATTGTTAAGTATAACTGTTAACCTGAAAGTTCTCTACCCCCAGGGTATGTTGTATTATGTTGTATTGTTTTATTTATTTTGTTTCATTTTGGTCTTGATTGTTAAGAGACTATAGCAATCTATAGTTTGGGAGGCTTTTCCAAATAACTTCTGCAAAGACTGTTTCTTGCTCTGCCTATTCATTGAAAATTTGCTTCCTTTTGCTGTGTTCAGCTAGTGCTTCTGACAGGTTCGCTGAACTCTAGGAATTGAAGCACTAGCAAAGCAGACAAGCACAGATGAGAGCACAGCCACATTTCCCCGCTCCTTGTGGGTGGCCTCTCTGCTGGCACCATGCTTCACCTGTCAGCCCAGCTCCCTGCGGGCTGGGGCACAGCCTGAGGGGAGACTCGAGGTGTCCTTGGGGTTTTCTGGGCAAGGATCCTGCCTGGGCATGGGACTGGGACTGGCTTTCATAACTCCCTGTCCAAGCTCCTTTTGAATGCCCATTTCCCAAAGAGCAGCACCTAGCATCCTTTCCAGATTTTGGGGGGCCTGTGTGTCTTTACTCAGATGTCTTACCTCAGGCATCTGGTGGCCTGTGGTCCTCTTGTAGCTTCTGTGCACAGTGTTGAGTGTTTTCCCACCTGTGTTCAGTGACTTGTGACAGAGATGAGTGAATCAGTTCTTCGGGTTAGTGGAGAGGTGTACAGATACTTGCAGCAAGGCCTGGTCTGCTTCCTCTGGCAAAATGAAGGGGGCTGAGCTAAGATTTCTGCCCAGTTTGGCACCTTCTTGGAAGAAGCTCGGTGAAAATGTCAAGAGAGCTTTCCTGCACTTTAGAAGCTGGGCTCTTCCTGATTGATTACCTAGGTGGCTCCCATAGAGCCTTGATTCTTTCCCTTAGCTCCTGCATAGCTGCTTCACTTGGCTCTCGTGGGTGTTTTGTTTAGATTGAGTGGTGTCTTTGTCCTTTGCCAGGCTGGCCCTGACCTGCACCGTGCTCTTGCCTGGGCAGCTATGGCTTGAAGGCTTGGCATACCTTGCTCTTTGCTGGCTCCATTCACTCTGTTGAAATAAGCTCAAAGCCATGTTTGAAATTTTTTTACAGGTAAACCAGAAGGGCTCCGAGAAGCCACTTGAACAGGCGTTTGCGACCATGGTGTCTTCCTTGGGCAACGGGATGATCAGGTACCTGCCCCGTGAGCGGCGTGGCCCTTGGCAGGCCAGCTGTGTATGTGCACACGTTGTGAGTGTGGAGTGCTCACTGCGCTCCCTTGTGCTTGCACTGTTTGCAGTGCCAGACCAAAGCATGGCTTCAGTCTTTGTTGGTTTGAAGTTGCCTCCAACAGAATTTGTGTTGCAGAGTTAACTTCTTCACAGGCAGGCTTTAATTTGACTCCCTGGTAACAGTTCCCTTTTCCAGGCTTTCCGCGCCTGTGGAACATTAGGCCTTTACAAAATGGCACCTTCTCTTTTCCGTATCTGTGCCTCGCACCTATGTGTGGCACAGGTGATCTGCACTTGTCAGTCTCTAGTGAGCTTTGAACAGTGGCCTAATGTGTCAGAGGCACAGGTCCAGACATCAGGGTACCTAGGATGAAGGTGCTGTACCAAGATGAAAACACTGCTCTTCAGAGGGGAGCAAATCTTTCCCCAAGACCTGAGTATCCAGAGAGGCTGACGTGAACATGGGAAGTGCTCTGTGCACTCCACATCTGTCCATTTCCTGCTCTGCTGTGGAGCCTCAGCTAGGGTCTAAGCAGGAGCACTGGAGGGACAGTATGCTGTCATCTGCACAGAGAAAATCCCAATGAAATGCTGCCCTTGTGTGTCTCCTGTGGCACCAGAGATGGCAGGGATGTCAGCAGGGTGCAGACTTCTGCGGTACAGAGAGTCCCACCCGCGAGCTATGCTTAGGCCGCAGGGATCAGTCTGCCTCTGCACTCTCACAAGCCTAGTGAGCAGCCATGCCTCCAGGTGGGCTTGGTGTCTCAGCACTTTGCAGAGAAGAATGGATTTAAAAATAATACAGAGGGCCAGTGAGATGTTTCAGTGGTCTAAAGCGCCTGTGGAGGAAACTTAAGGCCAGCACTGCGACCGCTCCTCGATCCCTGGCACCACATGCTGCACACCCCCACCCCAGGGCGGGATGAGTCGGCCATAACACAAACAAATAAATGGGGTTTAAGAGAAATAAATAAAAAAAACTTAAAAAAAAAAATAATACAGAGCCTGTAATCCCAGCACTTGGGAGGCTGAGGCAGGAGGATCAGTGCAAGTTCAAGACCAGCCTGGGCTATAGAAGTGAGCTGAAGGCCAGCCTGAACTGCACAGCGAGATCTTGTCACAAAAAGACAATAATAATACAGAGGAACTGGCCTGTTTCCCACACACTGGGCTGGAGAACAGATGCAGGCCAGGTGCTCGCGATGGCCCCGCTGAGTCCACTCTGAGAGCGAGTGCTGTGCTCTCTTTTGGCTGCTGTACTCTTCCTCGGCTGCCGTCTGCAGGCTCTGGAGAACAGTGAGCATGGGGTGGGGTGTTTGTATGTGTG
Source organism: Myocastor coypus (assembly GCA_004027025.1). NCBI lineage: Eukaryota > Metazoa > Chordata > Mammalia > Rodentia > Myocastoridae > Myocastor > Myocastor coypus. The sequence goes on along the minus strand of PVJA010000602.1, from coordinate 19,884 downwards.
TGTGCACACACGTAGTATGTGCTGATAGCTATGACCATAAGAAGGGTGCAGTAGAGTGGCTGACTGTCCCTAAGGAGTGTGTGTGCTCCACGTGCATGACTTTAGGGGAAGTCAGCTCATGAAGGATTTGCTAAGGAGTGAACGGCCTCGAGTCAGTTTCTGCATACGCTCTCTGTTGGTAGGTACATTGCCTTTGACTTCCACAAGGAGTGTAGACATATGCGATGGGATCGGCTGAGCCTTTTAATGGACCAGGTAGCTGAAATGCAAGATGAATTAGGGTAAGCTGTGCTATCTCCTTTTGGGGGGACGGGTGTCTGTGTGTCTGTCTGTTGCATTTATTATGTTATCATTTAGTGGATGGAAAAAAGGTATTTCACTGGGTTGTGGTTACTTGTGTTTAATATTTAAATTGTTTTGGAATGATAAGAATTAATACGTCTGAATTCTTTGTCTGCTTGTTTGTTTTTTGTGGTACTGGGGATTGAACTCAGGATCCTGCGCTTGCCAGGCAAGTCCTTATTCCACTGAGCTATCTCCCCAGTCCTACGTCTCAGTTCTTAAAAGTGACAATTTCAGGTTACGAATTATCTTTTGTGCATTTACACATTTGTGCATACCAGCAATTACATTTCGCTTAGAACTGCTTTATACTTAAGATATTTTCACTGAACCTTTCGTCATGAGTATTTTGTCACCAGCCTGGCAGTGGCTTTTCTGTATTCATGTGGTCTTAACATCACTTACTTAAATGCTTTCTTTTACTTTGAGTACCTATCTACTTTGTTTCTGTTTCTCTTTCTGCTGTGAAAAGCTGGGTCATAGCACATCACTTGGGGTCTGTATTATTTTACCTGTGTTACCCAAGGGGAGCAACTTGGAGGAGGGTGGATGGGGCCAGAGGTCTGAGCCCCTCTGCAGGGTGCTCTGTGCTTTGCTCTCTGATGTGTCATTTGGTTCACAGGCTTACTGTATTGTAAACATATGTTAATCTTACTTTAAGGAATTTGTAAATTCTGTCATTTTAGCTTCCCTGAGTGATAGTTCTAAAACTGGCAATTCAAATAACATTTTTAGTTTATATTCATACAGTAAAACCTCGCTGGTAGGCATTTGCTCGGTGGAGTAGCCAGCTATAGTTAACACGTTCACGTTCACGTTCACTGTGGGGCTGTAATTCCTGTCTTTTTCTGCCATACGACCTGAGCTGTGTGTGATACGCACGCTGTCCTGTCGCAGGGCTTTTCATCAATGAAAGTGGTTAGATCCATCTATATATCGGTGTGCACGCTGCCCAGTGGGACAGCCACGTCATACTACTGATGATTCTGGCCATCAGGAATGTGTCACAGTTTTTTGTGAGATCTCACCATGAGGATAATGAGTAAAGGGAGATGGGTCTTGCATTTGGAGAAAACCGCGGCTCGGTCTGGCATGTCCTTGGACAGCAGGCTATCTTAGAGCTGCCTGAGGGTGATGCAGCCACATCCGGTTTTAGTTACACAGCAGGAAGTTACCTACAGTTAGCCAGCAGATTTCTTGCCATTTGCCAGTCATATGTTGTTCTTGATCACCGCACTAAGTGCTGTCAAAGTTTTGCGTTGATGGCACCGTGTGAGGAGCTGTTAAAAATGAGGAAAGCATAGGAACTGTTAGTTGGCCTGTGGCATCAGGGTTGACAGCTGCTCTGGGTAGTTAAGGGAAGAAAGGGAAACATTTCTCAGATAATACCTGGACGTGCTTTTTATGTTTTGTACTGTTTGCACATGTTTCTCATTTAAAAAGAATTATTGGTATTTGCCTCTCAGCTAATCCAGAAGCTGAGGCAGGAGGGTCAGAAGTTCCAAGATGCCCTGTACCACTTAGCAAGCCCTGTCTCAAACTTTAAAAAGGGCTGGGCATGTGGCTCAGTATGAGCACCCTGGATTCAGTCCCTGGAACCAAAAACAAAAACATTTTTTGATGTATTTAGTCCCTGCTCGAGAGATTCTGACTCAGTTGATCTCTAGGTGAAGAATTTTCAAGTTTAAAAAGCTACCCTGGGGATTCTGATACAGACTGAACGAGGCTAGTAAACCCTGTGGTGCAGGCGTAGTGGAAGGAGCTGCGTGCAGGGTGACTGCCTGCACTGCCCTAGCAGCCTCTGTGTGCTCCCCTTTGTCATTTTTACTTTTAGGCAGGATGGGCCCTGCCATCACGACAGCCTTTGGGTAGGGGCTGTGTTGCCTCAGCCCAGCTTCTGTGGTGCAGAGTACCAAGTCTCCACCGTTCCTCTGCCTGGCATCCTAGGTAGTGTCACTGACGGGAGGCCATGCTCTGAGTGGTGCGCGTTAGTAGATCTGGCTGGTATGAGAGTGTTTATACAAATGTGTTTTAGTTATTTTCTAGTAGACTCTGCCGGCAAGGTGGTGACCAGCCAGGAAGGTGTGTTCCGCAGCAACTGCATGGATTGTCTTGACAGAACCAACGTGGTCCAGAGCTTGTTAGCGCGACGCTCACTTCAGGCCCAGCTTCAGGTGTGAATTCTTTTTAAAATTATTTACACATACGTGCTAATCTTTATAGCACATGTGATATGCCTTGGTACTTCTCCCTCCCCCATTCCCCTCCCCTTCAAAAATAATGTGGCAAAAAATAAAGAAGCTTTATTTTCCAAGATTAATAGGAAGCATCATCCACCTCGCCCCCATCACCTAACCCCTTTTACTTCTGTGTTTGGCCTTCATTTCTTGCACTTGGTCAGAACATGGATGCGTGATTGATTGATTTATTTATTGCCTTTTGAGTAGGGTCTGTCTGTGCAGTTTAGGCTGACCTTGAATTTCTGTATCCTAGTTGGCCTCAAACTTAGGGCGATCCTCCTGCCTCAGCCTCCCAATTGCTGCGGTTACAAGCATGCACTATTATACCTGGCTTGATGCATAGTTTTTAATTTTGTCACTTCCTTTAGTATTTGTGTAATCATAACTTTTAATGATTGTATACTACAGCTCATTCAGCTAGTTAAGTTGCTATGCTTTCGGCTTTTAAGTAATACTCTATAGAATGAACTTGTTTTTATTATTAACTTGAATTATTTCCTTTCACTTAATGTTAGAGTTGGAAGTACTACATTAAAGAGAATATGGCCCAGCAGGATGGCTCAGTGGTCTAAAGTGCCTGCTTAGGAAAGCTTGGGTGGCTGCAGGGACCGCAGTTCGATACCCCTGCACCACATGCTGCGCCAGCCCTGCCCTCAGGGCAGGCTGAGCCAGCCATAAAAATAAATAAATAAACAAACTAAAGTTCTGAAACAAGAAAAAAAATAGATTACTTTCTAAGAGGGTTATTATGCCAGTTTACATGAATGAATAAACAATGACTAAGTAAATTGATTTCATTGAATTCTTGCCAGTATTAGATATTTTTATTTATTTGTTTTTCTCTTTTAATAGTACAAAGTTATACTTCAAGTTTGTTTGCATTTGCATTTTTATTATGGGCAGAGGATAATAACTTCTAGGTAGAACAGTCTGATACCACTTGGTTTTACCATCAAGATTGTTTTGCTAATGAGAAAAAACATACAAATATATTCTGGTTTTATTTGCAATTAAAAATATGCTATAACCCAGATTTCTAAAGCTCATTGGCAGTTGTTGCGATGGGCAGAAAGGGCATCTCAGCTGATTTGCTTCCTGGATAATTAGCACTCACCTTTACTTCTGACAGTTGTGTGGTACAGGGAGGACGTTAATGTCACCTCTGGGGTGAGTCCTAAAATGACGCCTGCTGTGGAGTGGTTATTTATTGGCGCAGTCTGTAGCTTGATGTTGCTGCCTTCCTTAGCCTAGTGAGACTACCTGAGCTACTTGTTTTAGTAGAAACTGTGAGGAGCAGTGTGGCTTCTGGCTGACAGGACAGACCTACTTGGGTTCTGTGATTGGGGGTCACTCCATGGTAAACACATTGTTATGAGCCCTCGGGCTTTCAGAGCCCTCTGGACTCTGGGCTAGATCCTCGTGAGCAGCATCGCCAATGAGCTGGGGACTCGAGCTACATTTTTGCACTCACAGGGAGGACAGAGTTTTTACCCAGTTGTAAGTGGGGTGGCTCCTATGCTGTGGCTGAGCATGGAGCTGCCCATTCTGAGGAAGATGAGGGGCAAAGATGGCAGCTCGCAGAGCATGGATGGGCTGAGACAGAGGACAGCGCCAGGTTTCCAGCTGTGTGGCTGGTAGACCCGGAGTCCCTGGGTGACTCAGGAGTGAGGACATTTCGGAATGGAAGGCAGCAGAAGTTAGGTGAGAGGAAGGAGGAAGTGGCCGCTGCCACCTCAAAGCAGCCGTATGCTCCCTGCTCCCTGTTCCCAGCCTGTGGTACCCTGATCCTTGTGGTGCAGGGGCTCCTGGTTGTGAGGCCAAGTCACCTCTGGAAACGCTTTACTGTTCCCTGAGTGGAAGAAGGCCCTGTGGCTGGCAGCCAGGAAACGAGGCAGGGGCTGGGGACTGTTGCTTTTTCTTGCTGAGTTGTATGCGCTGAAGCAGTTGCCCATGAGTATGGGTGTGGCTCTCATTCCAGAGACTAGGAGTTTTGCATGTGGGACAGAAGCTTGAAGAACAAGACGAATTTGAGAAGATTTACAAGAATTGTAAGTGATAGCTCTAATAAAGGCAAAATTGCTGAATTTTTGAAATAAATTAATTTTTTAAAGCTAAACTGTGGCTGTCGTTTTAATTATGATCAGCTCTTTTCAATTTTTCTTACAGCCTGGGCTGACAATGCAAATGCTTGTGCCAAACAGTACGCAGGAACTGGTGCCTTGAAGACTGACTTTACTAGGCAAGCACCCCTGTGAATTGTGTTCTACCCTGGGGCCAGCAGCCCCGCTGCTTGGGGTCACCTGTCCTGTGGGGGTGCCCTTAGCCTCTCCCAGGACTTGCAGTGCACAGAGGCTAGAGAAGCAGGGCTCTGCTATGTTTCTTACGCTTTTCCATGGGCTAAGAGCTGCAGGTGCCACCAGTGCCACAGACCAGGCTGCGTGGCCCGGAGGATGCTGTGGCCTTGGTCCTGGTGTGATGGGCCCCTTCTCCTGTATGGACTCTGTGGGTTCCCTGGGCCCCAAATCCCGGGAGCTTCTGGTCTCCTGCTGTTTCCTACCACTTGACTCCGCTGTGAGCTTCTCCTCACACTTGTCTTTGTGGTTGGAACTGTTTTGCTTCTTTTCCCTCTGTCTTAGTTACTTTTCTCTCGTTGCTAAGACTAACACCTGACACTCAAAATGAGAGAAGGAAAGGTTTATTTAGCTCACAGTTACTGGAGGTTTCAGTCCATATTCAGCTGGCTCCAAAGCAGACTGGCACATGGCAGAAGGCAACCTTCCATGGCGGCAGGCAGAGAGCAAGAGCACTGGGAGAGCTAGCAGCTGCTGAAGCAGCTAACTTCTCTTCCTACCTTACACTGAAATGCAGATCACCTGCCCCAGGGGAGGGGCAGCACCCATTTCCACAATAATTAATTGCAGTTTCCAGAAGCAGCCCCATGACTGCATGAAGCTTTGGGGGGACACCTGTACAGAAACCATAACACCCTCTTAGTTGGCTCCGTGTCTATGAGCTCTGTGCCTATGTAGTTGTGATTTAACCAACCATAGACTGAAAATAGAGCTTGTGCCTGCGGTGAGCATACGTGACTGACTGATCGTGTGCAGCAGCTTCTCAGCCTGAAGGCCACTGCCATTGCAGGGTGCCCTGGAAATTCCACCCCAGTGCACATAGGCAGCCTGGCACCTGCAGGCCTACGACCCTGAGGTCACCGAGGGCTGACTGAGCCTGTGCCTTGGAGCAGCTGCTGACTTCTTTTGTAAAATGGTGTTTTCAGGGAGATTTTTTATCATACTTGTGATTCATCTCCATAACATACTGGCCGTAAAACAGCTTGAGAATTGAGTGTGCACGTTTCTAATTTAAAATTGAGCCTCTTTTCATCAGAACCGGAAAGAGAACCCAGTGGGGACTTCTCATGGATGGTTGGAACTCGCTGGTTCGCTACTATAAGAACAACTTTTCTGACGGATTTAGACAAGTAAGTGCATTTGAAGTTTGGTCATTGGGGATGGTATGTTTGTATTTTTTCAGTTATGTAGCCACATAAAGTTGAGAGATTTAATTTCCTTTCCTCTGTTCTAGGATTCCATTGACTTATTTCTTGGGAATTATTCAGTGGATGAATTGGAATCTCATAGTCCTTTAAGTGTTCCGAGGGACTGGAAATTTCTGGCTGTAAGAAACTTTCACTTTTTCAAGTCGAAAGCTTGTCTGAAGGTGTAGGTGTTGCAGGTTCCTTCAGCCAGTAACATTTCTACACTGTTCTGCATGGAATACAGGCACTTGGGCTTCTGCAGAGCGAACAGGGGGTAGGGGGTGGAGTAGCTGTGGGCCATTTCTCTTCCGAGACGTGCTCTGGCCTGCCCTCTCTGTGTGAGAAGGTATAGGCCAAGGGAAGCAAGATGGTGTGTCGCCAGCTTCAGACAGCTCTACTGTTCTTACATATCGAGCATGCAGCCGGCAGTGTCTGCTGGTAACGGCCCCGCTCTCTTTTCCAGCTGCCCATAATCATGGTGGTTGCCTTTTCCATGTGCATCATCTGCCTGCTCATGGCTGGTGAGTCTGTTCTCGCGCCTCCACCCCACCCCCAGTGTCCCGAGGGGAAAGTGGCCTCTGTAGCACCATGGGTGTTGCACACCCTCAGCCCTTGGTGTGTACCTGTGAGGCTTTATGAGTGAGCTGCGCATGCTGGCACACTTCTGTCACCCCAGCACTTGGAAGCCTGAGGCAGGAGGATCGCCAGGTTGAGGCCAGCCTGGGCTACACAGTGAGACTCTGTCTCAGTAAAGAAGAATAGAGTAAGAGTAGTTCTTTGGTGTTACAAGAAGAAAATAAGAGTCTTGTACTTGGATAATCAATTGATTTTTTATGTTCTGTGGTGCTGAGGATAAAACTGAAGGCCTTAGCATGCTAGGCAGGCGTCCCACCGCTGAGCCGCGCACTTAGCATTTTGTTCCTTATACCCGTGTTTGGTTAAAGAACCTCTGGAGGGGCAAGAAAGGTAGCCTCAAGAACACAGCCTGGACACAGTAGATCCCTGTGGGTGAGTGCCCAGCAGCTTTTAAGAAACTGCTTTGTTTTTATTGTCTTAGAGGGATTTCAAGGACTAAAAATTGGTTATCGCACAAGTGTTAGCCAGGCCTGGTAGTGAACACCTGTAATTCCACCCATGCAAGCTTGAGGCAGGAACTGTGCACATCAGGCCTGCTTTGGCAGCTTCATGAGACCGCTTCTCTAAAGGAAGTTTCCAAAAGAGCTGAGGAACGTGGCTCAGTAGTGGAGCACTGCCTCGTGTGTGCAGGGTCAGGGTCCAGGTCCAACCAGTTCCATCCCGACACTGGGCCACTCAGAGGATATTCTTACATTTTCCCTATGGGCATGCTAGTAAGCTTCAGTGGTTGGAAGCCGCGCCATACAGCTGGCATTGGATGTGGTGTCAACAAGTAACTTTCACTAACTCTGTTTTTTAAAATCAACAGGTGACACTTGGACAGAAACGCTGGCCTACGTGCTCTTCTGGGGAGTGGCAAGCATTGGAACATTTTTTATTATTATTTTCAATGGCAAAGATTTTGTTGATGCTCCTAGACTGGTCCAAAAAGAAAAGATAGACTGAATTTGTGTTTGTGGAAAGCGGCTCAGGTTGGAAGAGTCCGTGCTGCAGAACTGGAGTCTTTACTGACCCGCTTTCCACATGAGCGCAAGTCCTTTGAAAGCCTTTCTCCAAAAACACTTGTCCCGCGGATTGTGGGCAGTGCCACTGCAGTGATCTCATGTCCTGGCCTTGATCTCTTCGTCCTTGAGATGTTGAGCTATAATTTGAAAACTATATGATAGTTGAAATAGAGTCTGAATTCAGCGCACAGAATGGAAGGAATCTACTCATTGTCTAGTTAATTGACTGCTGCAGATAAGTAATATATTTTAAAAACTTAGCTTCTTTCATTATTTAAAACAGTAAAATTATTTTTATAGCTCAGTTTAATTATTGCCAGAGAATCAGTGGCTGTGAACAGTGTACCGTTCCCACCCTTTGGACTTTCTTACAAGTTTGGCTCTGAGCTGCCTCTCCTGTTCCTGAGCGTGGGCCTCCTGCAGTTGTCACCTTGATGAGCTGGCCCGTGACAACATGGGTGGAAGGAAGAGTGGACCCAGGCCCTCTGTCAGTTCTTGCCCTGTCCTTGGGCTTCAGCGATCCTGTGTGGGATAGAAGAGTTCACTTAAACTTCAGCTCTTTTAAAAGGTCTACATGAAATCAAAGAATGTAAAGTCTGTCCCCTGTGCTGAAGGTCCAGGTGGCTTCTGGGAATCACCCATTGTGAGAATGCCCATCCTGCCTGCTGCTTCCTCTGTCCCTGCGTGGGTGTCACTCGTTGGGACACCCAGCATCTCGCACTGCCTTTCCATGCATGGTCCTGTGCCTTCCCCTGCAGGGCCTTGCCCAGTATGTGTGTTGGACTCAGTCTTCCTGGGCATGACAGTCTTCAAATCAAGGACCAACTTCATGTGCAGATCCCCCCAAAGATAATGCTTCAGAAGCTGTGCATAGTTGTAAGTCAGATTGTATATTTAAATTGTAATTATGAAGTTTAGATCTTAGAACAGTATGTAAAGTAGTGTAATTACCACTATTTTAAAACAACTTAAACACTGCTATACTATTTCAGAGTTGTGCTTGAAAATATATACAATTTTTTTCTAATAGTAATACCTTATGTTTTGCTTAAATATTTCTGAAAGCGCCTTTATTTTAACATGACATTTTTTTCCAGCATTATCTTTTGTAAACGTTAATGAGAGCTATTGCTTTAGAAATGCTAAAGGAAATCACGTCTAGGAAACCCTGCATAGCTTTAAGTCAGTCACTAAGCTCGGAATGGGGAAGTGAGGAGGAGCACCTGTTCTTGATGTGTAAGTAGTCACCGTTCGTTCAAAGATGGGAAGCTGACACTTAGCTCCTGTCCGCTGTGGTCTACTACCCAAGTGCTCTGAGACTTCCCAGCAGGAGCTACACGCCGACACTCACAGCCGACCAGGTCTTCATTGCTCTCTGGCTGCTTGGCAAGGAGCAGGCTGATCCTGGTGTGTTAGGCAGAGCTGGCAATATTTGAGAACTCTCATGATTTTATTTAATTCATGTACTGTACATCCATAAGTGAAAATAAAATGTCATATTCTTTTCTAACTATTGGTGGTCTTTCTGTGCTGTACTTTTTCTTGAGAGATGGTGATTTATTTATTTATTTATTGTCTTAAAGTAATGTGTGATGGTTATAGAAAAAGTCAGGTAGCATAAGTAAACAAAATCATAACTTCTGAATTCTCTTTCCCAGTTATGGTCAGTTAAGAAATTTTGTGTCTTTTTTAGTTATTTTTGAGTGACAAACAAAAGCAGGGAAAAGAGTAAATACGAAGCAGCTGTGAGAGGCAGCAGTGTGTTGGTTACTTAGCGCTGGGCCACGGGTGACCCCAGCACTTGGTGGCTTATAGCAGCCTGCATTGTGTCTGTTGTCCCACAATCTGTGAGCACCAGGATTTGGGCCAGCTTTAGCGCGGTCCCCTGCATGGGTGTCTCCAGAAAGCTGCGGTCAAGGCTCAGCTGGAGAGAACCCACTTCGTCACTGATGGTTGGCCGGCTTTGGCCCTTTGCTGGCTGCTGCTGGCAGCACCCTGCCTTCCTTGTCGCGGATCCCTCCCAGCTTGTGCTGTGGTTTGTGGAGGCCACTGAGAAAGCACTGGCAAGGTGGGATCACAGTCTCTCAGGTCACAAGCCTCTGCCCGTCTCTGCGCTGCAGTGGAGGAAGTTATAGCCCTCGCTCATCAGGAGGAGGAGATTGCGCGCAGGCCAAGCACCAGCAGGGGGTGGGTTGCTGAGGACACTGTGGAAGTGTGCCGGCCACAGTCCAGAAAGGAAGAAGACGCAAAACTCAGAACAACTGGTATGGGAGGGAGTGGGGGGTGGGGGCGCCACACAGGAGGTCCTGATGCCAAGACCAAGGAGTATGGGCTTCCTGCAGCTGTGGCACAGAAGAGGTCCCACGGCGCCAGGGCGTGACTCTGGCTACCTGTCCAGAGAGCTCACCCCTAGCTTCACCGCCCACCCCATCTTTCTGGCCTTTCCTCCAAATGTGGTCCTTAGACTACCCATAGTAGGTAATGTCCATCCTGACTTGTTCAGTAGGTGTCATTGTTCATGTGCCCTATGCCCGCCTTCTAACACAGTGCTGTTTCTGAGACAACAGCCTTCCTCTGCAGAGGGCTGGGTCAGCAGCCTGTTAACCGACATTTGCACAGAATGAACGTGATAACATCTGGATTTTCAGCTACGCTTCAGATTTATTGATGGCCCTGTCAGAGTTCGCTTTTTGTCTAGTGCGATGGGTTGCTTTCAGTTTCTCTTTATCATTTGCTGCCCTGCTTGGTCTTGCAGAGAACATCGTGTTTGTCTCCTGGCTCAAAGAAGTGTTTCTCCATTGTATGCTAAGGCTAAAATATATAGGGCAACAGTTTATTTCCCAAGTTGGATGTGTCCTCTGCGTGCCTGCCAGTTCCACATTCTCACCAATGCCCTGACTTGGTGGCTTCTGACTTCCTTTTTTTGTGTGTGTGGGGATTGAACTCAGGGCTCTGCGCTTGCCAGGCAAGCCCTTATTCTACCAGCAGGTTGGTTCTGGCATTCCTCTGCTCACAAGCAAGGATCAGTATCTCCATGGCTTTGCTTTCTTTCCGCCTGTTTCCTTGCCTGCCTGTTAGCATGTCCTCATTAGTTTGCTGAAATTGTTCATGTGCTGGAGACTTACTCTTTGTTGGTCATTTGTAGCGCAGATATCTTCTCCCTGTTTGTAGTAGTCTCCTTTTCTTCTGGGTGAATTGATGCAGAGAGGTCCACTCTGGGTGTTTTACTCGCACATTTGTGCCACCCCTGATGACCGCCTTGCATACCCCCAAGGGCTACTTATTCCCATGGCTTTCCCTTCCCATTTGTAGGTCTTTGTTTCATCCAAAAGGGCTAAAAGAAAAAACCCTGCTAAGAATACCATACTGTGCTGTTTCCAGCAAAGCTGCACTTCAGAAATGAGTAAAAGCAAAAGCAGAGGAAGTGCGTCATGAGGCCTTACTAGAATCTCCTCAAGGACTTGGAAGGGTAGTGCTTCGCATCAGAACATGTACAAGCATAAGAGGCAGAGGTAAACACTGGAAACCTGACTTAGTGCTCCCTCCCATTGCTCTAGTGGTGGTGTGGAGGTTTTTCAGATCTCTGGTGTGAAAAGTCAAGTGATGAAAAACCTGTCACCACAATAAATTGTAGCGACAAAAAACATGAATCATTGGGGAGGAAAAGGTGTCTGGAGATGTGCGTGGGTGTGGAGTTGAGTTCTCCGCTCAGGAGGGTTTGTGTAACTCATTCTTTATAGAAGCAGAGGGCTGTAGTACTTGGGCTTAAATAATTTAAAAAGCAGCTAAAGGCCGGCCAGATAGTTCAGAAGATTGAAGATGTGGAGGTCAGGGTTTGATCCCTGGCCTGCTGTGCTGGCAGCAATTGAGATTGGGTATGGTGGCATGCACCTGTAATCCTAGTGCTTGGGAAGCTGAAAACAGGAGGGTCACTGTGAGTCGAAGCTGTGTAGTGAGACCCTGTAGACCCTGTACTAAATAGGGTGGCTGGCTGACCACAGGCTCCAGAGGTTCAGCCCTCAGGCTGTGCAGGTCCTGGCTCCTTTCCTGAGGCGATGCATGGCAGAAGTCCCCAGGGCCACCAGGGGGATGCACATGATGGAGGAGCCCATGAGCAGGCCGATGAATGCCAGCGCATAGCTGGGGTAGTCCTTGGTCACCAGCCGACCCTGGAGGAGACACCAGTGTCATGGGAGGTGGTTTCCCACCACACCTGAGCACACTGACCAGCCTGCGGCCACCACGAGATGAACATCCTAGGGGAAGCTCCTGCTGGAGCTGCCCGTGGCAGCCACCAGAGTAATAGAGCTGCCTCAGAAGCACTGTGCAGGGCCCCCAGTTGCAAGGCTGCCCTTCGCCCACACAGGTGTTTGTGTGGCTGCAGAAATGCTCTGCCTCCGTCTGTCGCGGTGGCTGACCCAAGGGACAGTCTCCCTGCGTGCAGGGAGTGGTCACAGGAGGCTTCACCGGGCCACCCCTGGTCTCATCACCACAGCACATGCAGCTGCACAGCCCGTGCTGACCCTGTCAGTGCCATGGGGTCTCGGTGTCCCAGGGCCCTCCCTACCACAGTGCAGCTCAGCGCAAGGATTGGCCTCTCCCGGCCCCGCATAGAGACAGGTACCTGGGTGGCATCCCAGGCTTGGTACTGCAGGGTCCCTGAGGTGATGTAGTCACTCAGGTAGAAGAGGAAGAGGCCCACGATGAGCAGCGGGCTCACGCATGCCCACATGGCCTTCCAGTACCAGTTGAGGGCACAGCCGGTCATGGCCTCGAGCTCGGCTCCGAATCTGTGCACCACGGGAGGGAGGGAAATAAGTATCCTGGGTTGGCACCGCCGCTTGAGCCAGGCGAGCCTGATGTGCCTCCTCACCAGGAAGTCTGCTGTGGGCGACCTGAGTCCAGTGTACCCTCCCCACATCCCTTTGCAGTGACCACAGGGCGAGTCCACACCAGGAAGGGACCCTCGTCCCTGCTGCTGGCCTTCAGAAGAAGCTGTGGTGTACACTAGGGAGAGGTGTGATGGGGGCTGGGTGTGAGGGATGTGGTCAGTCTATGCCCAGGACAGGACCTTGAGTGGCTTTGCCTCCCTGCTGTCCACAATATCTGTGGGCATCTGCACTGCCATTTAGAAGCACCTAGGTGGGGACCGCAGGGCTCAGGGCAGAAGCTGAGCCCAGCCTAGGCAGGGACAGCACAGGTGCCAGAGCCCGTAGACCACTGCAGCCTCCTGGCTGGCTCTTCCTGACCCCTTCTTTCTGGATGTCAGCATTTCCCTATGTGGTCTGAGGGCTAGCAGCTCTGAGGGCTGTGTAGGTACGCAGTGCCTGTACACCGGAGTTCCACAGGGATTGGAGGCCCAGCCAGGGCCAGGCAGACTCGCCAAGGGTGTGGGGCACTCTGGAACCTGCACTGGCCCTGCCTGCAGGCCAGACCCTTCAACTCTGCCCTCTTTGTCAGAGGTGCAGCCCTGCCAGGAGGGGCTGGGACGAGGCCAGGCATTGCTGCCGCGGTGGCCCCATCTCCTGTGCAGTGCCCATCCCTGGAAGCGCTATAGTGTGCAGCTGTACCTGCCACTGTGACCAGCGGGATTCTGGGCCACCATAGCTGCTGTGTGCTGTGTGAATACCCAGGACTGTCAGAGTGACACAGGACAGAAAGTGGATCCTCGGCCCTGTCACCTGGCCACCTCTGGGCAGAGGAAGGTGGGGGCGAGCCGGCTGCTGACCAGGTTATTGTCTCTGAAACACCACCAGATGGCGCAGTGCCCCGAGAAAGCACAAGGACCTTTTCCTGGCTACTGCCTAGATTCCGCTGCTGGGAAGTCCTTAAGGGCTCCCTCTTCTGCACTCCGGCCCCTCCCAACTACAGAGCCTTTCTGCAGGCCTATGTCCCCTCTCCAGTACCTTTCGGTGGGCCCACGGTTCAGTCCTGTCCCCAAATTCTCTCACATTCTTTTCTTGGAACAAACTGTCCCTTTAAGCTGGCAATTCCTGGGTGATAAATTTATCCCACTTTATTGGGGATTCTCCTGGTTTTAACACTAAATGCCCCATATCCCAGAAGTTCCTCCATGCTGGGGTAACTGGGAGAATTGGATGTCCTGATGTTTGTGAGTGATTTCAAAATGTTAGTGACTGAGCCAGACACAGTGGCCCATGCCTATAATCCCAGCACTCGGGAGGCTGAGGCAGGAGAGTTAGCATGAATTTAAGGCCAGTCTGAACTACATAGTGGGTGAGACCCTGATTCAAAGAACAAGACAGGGTCAAAGAGCTCAATGGCATAAGCACACCTGCCCGGCAGGTACAAGGTTCTATCTCTGGTACCAAAGCAAAACAAAACACAAAATATTAGCCCCTGGCAGGAGGAGGATACCAGGGCTTCAGTAGTGTTTTAAGTTGTCCCGTGCCATTGGGAGGGTCCTGTGTCTTCAGAGAGCGAAGAAGTCCTAGCAGCGCTTGTGGCTTAGCTTTACTGATACCCTAAAGCCAGTGGATCTTGGGCGTTCCCTCTGCTTGGCAGGTGACAATGGCCTTTCCAGAACAGTAGGAGACACTGTTGCAGGGGATGCCACCCACAGGGCGTTGCAACTGTCCCCACCCTGCAGCGGCAGCAGTGGCAGAGGTGGGAGGGGAGAGGGCCATGTGGCGAAGCCCCTCGGAACGAAGCTCCGCAGAGTGGCATCTCCCAAGCTGGCTGTGCCTTGGGACTCCACTTCTGTCCCCTGTCCCAGTGGGCAGGGAGGCCTGAAACCCTGACACTCATGCAGGCCCCTTGCTGATGCTGGGGCGTCAAGGACTGTGTGTGGCTAGGAGCTGGAGCAGTGGTTCTCAAGGCATGGTCCGCCCACTATCTGCGCCATTCAGAAATGGGAATCCTGGACCTCCTTAAGCAGAGCCTGCGTTGGGTGGTTCTGAGGTTTTGCAAGCGGCTCTGGAGCAGTGGTTCTGACCCCAGCTGCCCGTTGAGTCACCTGGGGAGACTGAAAACTTCTCAGTGCTGCTGGGCACCTGGGGTGAGAACCCGACCTTGGTGGAAAGTGCTTGATTTTCTAAGATGAAAGTTCTCAACAAGAACCTTAAAAATATTGCTGTTGGCCACTGGTGAGGTTATCTAGGCCAGGGGGAGCAGTTTTATCTTTCCGGAAAGCTGTGGGGATCTAGTGGTGTCACCCTGGGGCTCCCCGAGGAGCAGAGTGAAAATAGGAGAAACAGGCTATTGGTTGAAGGCCAACTGAAGAAGAGGAAGTAACCACAGAAGGCCGAAGCACAGGGGAGCTACTTTGGCACCTGAGCCAGGGTGGCAGCAGCGGCTGTGGGGTCCCTCAGGCTCCTCTCCCCATGGAGCCAGCGGGCCAGGGCCCCTTACCTCCTCAGCCCATACACGTAACACACGGCGACCGTCTCCACCAGCACGATGAGCAGCAGGGACAGCGTGGCCGCATAGTCATTGAAGATGTCGAACCAGTAGCTCCCAGCCTCCATGGTGAACACCAGGCCGATGACACAGTTGAAGAGGCACAGCAGACCTGGTCAGAAGACACCTGCTGGCTGCCTGGGGTGCTATCTCAGGGGCAGCAGGGCCCGGCCCCCGAGGGGACTTTGGCCTCTGGCTTTGGCCACGTGGGTTGGAGGAGCCACCATGCCGGGAACACTGGGTTTAGTGGGAAGCAGAAGTGGTGAGCAGCATACTCAGAAGTGTCACCCAGGGGCCTGGCGGGATGGCTCAGTGGTCTAAAGCGCCTGCTTGGGGAAGCTTGGGCGGCTTCAAGGACCACGGTTGAATCCCTGGTACCACATGCTGCGCCAGCCCTGTCCTCAGGGAGGGCTGAGCCGGCCATAAAAATGAGTCAATAAAAAAAAGGTTCTGAAACAAGAATATAAATAATAAGTAAAATAAAAAATTATAAAAAAAAAAAAAAAAAAAAGAAGTGTCACTCAGGTGGTCTGGGGATCCCGTGACTCAAACCTAGAGCTTGCGAAGGAGGAGAGAGGCTGGCATGTGGCTTGGTCCCAGGCAGGAGCTCTGAGAAGGTGGAGAGGCGCAAGAGCACTGGTGGTCTTGGTGCCCTTAAGCCTCAGGGCAGAGAATAATTTCACAGTGAGCAGCCGAGGCTCGGAGGCATCCTGCAGCCCTACCTGGCCTGCAGCCTGGAAGTGGCAGATGATTCCAAGAAGGCCCAAAGCATCAGGACCTGAGTTTGGACTTAGTGTCCCTCAGCTTCCTCCACTGGGCACCCCAGGGAGTGCTGGGCTCCTAAGTGCCCTTTTGTCCCTTCCACCGCCATCCCCTGCGCCTGTGCCCTCCTGGATAAGACGTGTCAATAGGAGGGCATTCCCACAAGCCGGCTGGAGAGCTGCTGTCAGTGCAGTGTGGGCGGCTCCTCCCGGGCGTCGGATTGGCAGGGGAGGGAGAGGTGCTGGGTTTGGTTTGACCTGACTGTGGAGGCACGGGTCTACCCGAGGGGGTGGCTCGGGGTCCTCAGGACCCTGCCTGGTTGAAGTGGGGTCAGGAACAGGGAGCAGTGCTGCAGAAAAAGCTAGTTCTGTGGAACACCCAAGCTAAATGGATGAAGAAATTATGGCATCCCGTGGGTCATGCAGGCCGGAGCAGGCTTCCGGGTCCTGCTGCCCCTCACAGGTTGTGCATGTGCTGAGGCCCTGAGGATGTGTAGTGTGCCATGGCATTGGAAGGAAGCACAGGGACACCGAGCAGAAGATGCATGAGGAGCTGGTTCCTGGGAAAGGGACTGGAGGGGCTCTTCGGGTGGGAAAGTTTCCAGGGTTAGGTGAGGGCTTCTTGGAGAACACACATGAGTTTGTTGCACGGAACTAACAAGGCGTCTGCTTTGCGATTGCTAGGCTTCGCAAACAAAACAAAACAAAACAAAAGCAGGATGTCCCATGGCCTGGAGAGCACGGGCGCCTGGCGGGGAGCTAGCCTTCCTCACAGCCCGGGTGACCTCTTCCCTCCCTGGGGAATGCATGAGAGCTCTAGGGGCCCAGGCCAGCCGAGGGGCAGATTTGGCACCACCATGAGGAGGCAGGAGCCATGTTGAGGCAACAGGACCCTTATACACCCACCCCTGCCTGTCCCAGATCCTCGCCCGCACCATCGTCCCTGCCCCAGCGAGGCGACCGCTGACCTGAGATGGCTTCCTTGGGCAGGTGGCTGGAAACGACCTTGCTATCAGTCAGAGGGGTAAGGATGCCCACCGTGTTGCCCAGCAGGCTCCCCACACCCAGCGTCAGCAGCATAGAGAAGTACAGCACCGCCCACAGCTGGGGCACCTCCATGTTCTTAATGGCCTCGGAGTAGACGATGAAGGCCAGGCCCGTGCCCTGGACGGCCTGCCCGAGGCAAGAAGGCAGCAGTTACCCGGGGGCACATCGTCACTCTGTGCCCCGTGCTGGTTCCCATAGATCCTGGGGGGTGCACTGAGGGCACGCATGGACCATGTCTCCAGATGTCCTGAGTCGACTGAGGGGGCACCAGCCTGCTGGCAGTGCGCAGTGCCCTCCTGGACAGGACGGGGTGCCGTGATGCTGACCTCGTGTGGAGCCTGAGTCTGCAGCTCCTGCTCCTAGTCCTCCAGGACCCCAGGGAGGGTCGGGAGGTGTCATGGGCATGGGCGACCGCAGCGTGACTGGAGAGTAAGCTGTGAGGAGCTCACACCCAGGCACTCAATGCCCCCGTGGTCGGCGTGGAGTCTGGGAAACAAGAGAGGACTGTCCTCCCTGAGACGGCACCTGTGGGACGGCTGGAGTCAGTTGCTACAGGTGGGGTCCCCCCCAGGACTCTTCTGTGGAGTCCCTGTCCCTGGCGCAGTGTCTCTGGAGAGCAGTTTAGGTTAAAGAAGGCCATAAAGTTGATCACGGGTGCATGCAATTATAAGAAGACTGAGAAAGAGAAACCACTCTCCATTCCGCGAGGGCCAGGAGGGCTGTCTGCCTGGGAAGTGGGCCTCTCCAGAGGCCAACTCCTGAGGTCCTGAGGTCTGCCCCGCTGCCTGCAGAACCCTGAGAGACCCATCTTGGGGGTTTTGCTGTAACAGGCTGCCTGACTGAGTGGAGGTAGGTCGGCTCAGTGCAGCGCCACCGAGGCAGACAGAGTAGCCAACATCATGTGTCTGGAGAACTGTGAAGCAAATCGACCCTGCTGAATGAGGTGCTTTTTTATTCTAAGTGGCCCTTCTCAACAGCCTCAGGGATAACTAAGTCCTCCCGTCCAGCAGGGGGCACTGCCTCAGTTTCCTGCCTATGGTCACTGTTGTAACAAGGGTGTTGGAAAGGTTTTAAAGAAACAGAAGACAGTTTCCACATATGATAGGCTACGAGGAAAGGAAAGGGCATCTGTAGACAACTGGAAACTGGAAGCCAGTTCATGGAAGTTGCTAGGTACAAGACCAGGTACCAAAACAGAGCTTTCTTTTGCAACAAAAACACAGCGAACATTCACAATAGCAATGCACAGTACAGGAATACACCTAGTAAGACCCGTGCCCAGATACGCACGGAGAGTGAGCTCAAAAATCACAAATCAAAAGATAATGATTTCTCCAAAATTACATCATAACATCAATGCAATTCTAGTAAAACTCTAAGGAATTTTGCCAATGAAACTCATCGGACTAATCCTAGAATTAATGTGAAAAAATAAAGATCCAAGAAAACCACAGATAATTCTTTAAATATGGAAGATTTTTCTCATGAAACTTTTCTTTAAAACCTCAAATGTATTTTAGTGAAGACATAGAATAATAAAGTATGGTGTATTTGTTTGATAAAATAAAATAGTGAATGAAATCTAAAATATGTTACAGATTTCAAAATTAAAATATTCAATGAAAAATGTGTCCTCTGAGACCCCCCCTTTTTTTTTTTCTTGTTTCAGAACTTTTGTTTGTTTTTATTTATTTTTATGGCCAGCTCAGTCTGCCCTGAGGGCAGGGCTGGCGCAGCATGTGGTGCCGGGGATCGAACTGAGGTCCCTGCAGCCGCCCAGGCTTTCCTTAAGCAGGTGCTTTAGAACACTGAGCCGTGCTGCCAGCCCCCCCCCCTTTTTGTCTTTTTGAGACAGGGTCTCACTATGCAGTTCAGGCTGGCATTGAGCTCACATTTGTATCCCAGGCTGGTCTCAAACTTGCACCAATCCTCCTGTCTCAGCCTCCTGAGTGCTGGGATCACAGCCGTGTGCCACCATGCCCAGCCTGAGACCAGTTATGACTAGTGGTATCATTTAAGAGTACATGTATTGAGCTGGTGTAGTGGTGCACATCTATAATCCCAGCACTCAGGAGGCTGAGGTAGGACGATCACTGCAAGTTCAAGCCCAGTCTTGGATACTCAGTGAGTTCAAGGCCAGCCTGAACTGCATGACAAAACCCTGTCTCAAAAACAAACAAACAAAAAAAATGAATCAAAAGAATATATATATATATATATATATATATATATATATAATCATGGGATGGGGACTTCTAGAGATACAGACTTGACTCATGATCCACTGGGATTATGTGTTTTAGTACTGATGGGATTATGTGTGTGGCCTAAGGTGGATAGGCTGAGGCAGAGAGCCTGAATGTGATATAAAGAGAAACAGAGAGAAAGACTTAGACTTCATGTCTGAAACACTTTTACATAAAAAAGAAACTCAGAATGTTCACAGATATTCATCTGAACAGGTGGGTATCTCAATATTCATTGTATTATTATGTTTCCTTATGTTATTAAAACTTAAAACATGAAAAGGGTCCAGAGAACCCAGCAGAGTGTTCCAATGGGTAAGATACACAAGAGGCACCTGGAAAATATGCTGACCAGTCACTGTTCGCCAAGTGACAGGAGAGGACCCCATGCTTCTTATCCCAAAGTCCCTGTGAGCAGGACAGAGGCACCCCGTGCAACCCCAGCCAGCCCCTTACCGTGTCCAGCTCCGATTCCAAGCTGCAGTTTTGCATATGTGACAGGACCTCACTGTACTTGCTCGGGTAGGTGGTAGCCAGGTAGTCTTTTACCTGTTCCAGGTTGCTGGCTGTCACAGCGCCATCTTCAAGGTCAAAAGAGTTGGTCAGCAGCAGAATCACCCTGCAGAGCAGACCGCCAGCTTGACCTCCACT